>CM071958.1:1540000-1785000 GCA_036784905.1 Acrossocheilus fasciatus
TATTTTGAATGTATATATTTTTATGTATATTTTCATACCCCTCTATACCATTTATTGTATATGAATTTATTATTCATCTTTTCACTATATTCTACATTTATGCAACAAGTACTGGAGATAATAATGGATTGGTATATTTCATCTGTACAGTTGACATATTTAAATTGATATCTTGTATATGTCCATAACATATACTATGCTTAAATAAAATAGTATTTGACATAATATTTGTACGTATCTTGCATGTGAATGAATTCAATCATGTCTAAAATAAATGAACACAAATTCATAACCTCAGAATTATTGCTGTCTTTCTAGTTATACAGATGAGATGAGGAAGGATCGCAAATGTAAATGAAAATATTTTACATATACATGAAAATACTCATGCAAATATGCATATACATGAAATATACAAGAGTAAATCATTTCAACACCCTGGCTGTGCATTTCTCAGCTTTCAGTTCCAGCTGTCTGTCAACAACAAGCGACTCACTGAGCAAAAGCTGCTGAACGCTGATGAAACTGAAGAGAACGTGAATTATGATCTATGACTGCATTATCACTGCTTACTCTGGACAACGCCTCAAAGTTTATTTAGTCTCAGACACTATCTTCAGAAGTACATTTCCACACCCCAGACAAAAGTGTTTAAAGCTGTCAATCAGTTAAATGTCTGATTAAACACATCAGCAGCTCATTAATGACTTTAACAGCTAAACTGAAGCTGAACACAAGGCTCACTCAATCCTGCACTTTACATTAAATAACTATATATTAAATATCTTCTGTTTAACACAAATCTGAGTTTAATTGCACTGCTGCTGCACTTTACTGACATTTTCACATCATGATCCACGTCTCATATTTGTTTCATTTTACACTGTGTTTCATGTATTATGTATATTTTTATATTCCTGTATATTTGGATACATTTCCCAGATTCTATATTTATCTGCATATTTTTGTAGTTTATTTTATCATGTTTATGCACCAACCATTGAAGGACAATAATGGTTCAGTATATTTCTTCTGTATAATTTACATGTTATTCTGAATTAATCTGATACATATTTACCGTAATCTCACATATAATCACTTTTTTCCCTTTTACTGTATGATACACAGCCAAATACCATATTTTCTGTACATGATGTTATAAAATGACATACACATGATTCATACTGTATGTCATGTGCTGAAATACTGAGTCAAGGAGAGTGTGTCTGCAGCTGTATTGTACACACTCTGGCAGAGTGACTCTGCATACCATGCAATGCACATTTTCTTGGAGGTAGATGCCACAATTCTGAGCTGGGCACTGAAACACACAGAATCAGATCAGATCAGGATCAACGAGTCGAGCCAGCTCCAAATGGGTGTACCCAAACCTAAACCTACTTGGGATCAACAGTGGTGTGTCACAGAAACGTCAAGCTCCGCCCTCACTAAGCTCCGCCCTCATCAAGCCCCGCCCTCACCCAGTGCTCGTATGGACGGCGGTAAAGTTAGTTTGATGTTTGACGTTCGGTTTCATTCCAATTAAACTCTTTGGCTGCGTCCGAAACCGCATACTCAACGAGTAGGTACTTAATTTCAAGAAGTACTTACTTAACGAGCGCTGAAAGAGTATGTACTCTACAGCCAAATCTCGTTGAGTATGAATGCGGTCAAACGCAAACACAAACTTAAAAGATATGAGCTACAGGCTTAATTCATCTATCTGTAAATTTTGATGTTGATGAAATTTGCTCATTTTTGGTCTTGTTGAAGAAACAGCTGCCCTTATGATTGTAGTAGGCTATAACCAATAAATTTGGGGTTGATTTAAGTTTTTATATTTTAAGTGAAGTGAAGTGACATACGGCCAAGTATGGTGACCCATACTCGGAATTTGTGCTCTGCATTTAACCCATCCAAAGTGCACACACACAGCAGTGAACACACACCCGGAGCAGTGGGCAGCCATTTATGCTGCGGCGCCCGGGGAGCAGTTGGGGTTCGGTGCCTTGCTCAAGGGCACCTCAGTCCTGGTATTGAGGGTGGAGAGAGCGCTGGACAGTCACTCCCCCCACCTACAATCCCTGCCGGCCCGAGACTCGAACTCGCAACCTTTGGATTACGAGTCCGACTCTCTAACCATTAGGCCACGACTAGTTTTAACTACTAATATAGCCTAACCCACAGTTTAATCCTTAAAGATATTTTTATTAAAAATAAATTATAAATCGTTATCTCTTGAATATGTTATTAATTTCTTAATTTCATGTGCAAAATTGTTCACCCACACGTAAAACTGGCTTAAATCTCCTTGTTGTCCTCTTTTTCTGGTTGAATATCTCTCTCGTTTCATCCCTGAGGCTTATAAATAACAAAAACAAATGCAATTTTAATGCATTATATGATTATATGAATTTTATGATTATTCAAAGATATGCAATCTTTTTTCCCCTGTGTATAATATTATACTATGATGTACGCAAACCCATTATAGTTATGTTTTCTTTTCTTTTTTTGGTCATTATGATTGTTCATTGTAAAAGATACTACCATATTTCCCTGAGCTTGTATGTTCTTCAGTAATAATAATAGAAGAAAAATAAGATCGACAGGCGCATCTATAAATCCAAAACCCTACCTAGTACATTTTCCTCCATGTTTGCAATGTTTGTAATATCTGCACAAACGAGACGTTGATCAGCCCAGAAGATCTTATCTTTGGAGAAGACTGTTGATTTTACTCGAAAAATGTGAGTATTACTACTTAGAAATTAAGATTACATCAGAAAGCAGTGGTAGCCCAACACATGAACAAAAATAATGATAAATGCTGACCAATTTTTTTTTTTAAATGTATTTTTTTTCATATGTCATAGCTATGCATGACACACTAGACAAATGCAGCCAAAGTGAATACATCTCAGTTTTCAGACAAGTCATGAATTAATGCATGTGTTAATGAAACAATTATATTTTATTTACTGACAACAACAGGAAACATGAATAAATGAGTAAAATGTAAATAAAAGTAACCATGACAATACAATAAATAAATACAAGTCAACATCACATGAAACAAAGCTTTATTCAAACATATTGTTCTGTTAATCATGTATTTACAGACGGTGAGCCCACATCAACACAGCTGGTCCAGTTCTGCAGCTTTATTCTGATGCAGCAGCTGACCACCGCGTCCACCTTCACCTGTCTCTGCTGTCCATCACGTCCCTCACTGCTGCTGTCACACTGAGTCTGATCATGGATGAGAAAGGGACATCGAGGCTATCATTGTCTGAGAGCACAGAGAGGATGAGGCTCCTCGTACCACACAATCTTGAACAAGAGCAGAAGAACGCGTGCGGGACAATCTGCTGCTGCTGTGTCTGCTCCAAACATCTGTGTGCTGCTCTCCATGAGAACAACTACCTGTAACACATTTACACAGAGCAAAACATTTTACATATCATATTGTCAGCATTCCATTTCTTGACAAATTTAAATTTCATATGTTTACAATTACATTCTAATTTTTTATATAGCTTCATTACTTTTGCGGTGTAATGAACTGGTCTGCAGAAGGTTGCTGGTTTGATCTCCGCAGTCGTCACCACCGGTGTCTTTACTCCGAGCTGCTGCGGGGGGATCGGGGTCTCTGTAATAAGAGCATTGTAAGTCACTTCAGATAAAAGTGTCTGCCAAATGCATAATTGTAAATGTAAAAAAAAAATGAATAAATTAAAATGTAAAAGTTTAAATGTAAATGCTTTTTTGTGCCTTGGCACAAACGCTCAATAAAGCTGCTTAGTTTATTTCTTGAAACATACATACATACATATATATTCAGTCATTATTTACTTGCCTCAATGCTGTGCTCCTTGTGTGTGTGTGTGTGTGTGCGTGTTCCCCCCCAACCCAAAATAAACTACACCTTAAGATTTAAAATATGTTTTATTCATTTCTATAGTGTACTTACTCAAAGCCTTTGATGGCAGCATTCCTCCATCAGTCAGTCTTCAGCGGATAAACACTCGTGTGTCTCTGTAACATCAGACAAGAGTCAGTCAGCTGTGATTTATCTGATCAATACTGCATTTACATGTTGAGGTAGACGCTGATGCGTTAACTCACTTTTTATTCAACACAAATGTTCCTCAGTTTATCTACAATACTAATGGACAAATAAAACAGATAAGTTATGTTTAGTTACTCCACGTAGATTTGTATATTTACATTACATTCATCTAAAGCAGTGCTGACAGTGAATTCTACATAATAACACATACATCACTCACTCAGATGTGTGTTCATGTTGTGATGCGCTCATCTGTAATTCTTTTAGTACATTTTCCTGTCTCATATTAAATAGAAATTTAGTAATCGTCTTTAAGATGTATATGGAGACGTGCATGTGTTTACTGGAGCTCCGCTGTTCGCTATGCATGAGACGTGTTTTTACAACAAAATCACAAATATACTGTAACATTACTGTCTAGCGTCTTTACACCTTCAGCAAATCAACCGTTTACTCTACAGTAGCTCAACAAATGTGATTTTAACACAGGAAACCGTGTTTTTGGTTTGTAATACTCACATTTGTAAACACCCGCGTCGCTGTTCTCCATCACGTTCGATGATGACGTATTGATCTCCCGTGGGCTTCTGGGATTGAAAAGTATTCATCGGATGAACACTCAAGAATCTGGGCTGAAGTAGTAGGACATCCGGGAACTTCTCGACTACTCTTTTATGAATACTGAGGTTTTGGACATACTTCTTTGCTCGCCTACTGCTTTTCCCTTACTATATAGTACGTAAGAGGCATATTCGGACGCACTTTAAGTAGACGCACGTCCGAATCTCGCGAGAATTAGTACGTCACCCAGGTAATTCTCGCCTACTCTAATATGAATACTGAGGTTTCGGACATACTTATTCGCTCGCCTACTGCTTTTCACCTACTATATAGTAGAGAAATAGGTGGTTTCGGATGCAGCCTCTAGGCTTGTTTGAGATGCGCCTCGCCTCGCCTGAAATGTAGGTGAGAGTAGACGGCTGCAGTGAGGGGAGGAGTGAAAGAAGCGCAGTCAAGGCGGACAGTTCTGAGCTCTCGAAGTAGAACGAGATCAAACGAGATATCAAGATAAAGGCAGATATCGCGTTATTCTCACTCATATGCTGTGCTGCTGATAAACATGATATAATTTCAGTTCTGTTGCTTTTATATGAATATAAACATGATGAACAAGGCTATTTAATTCCATACAAAAGGTGTATTTATCATACATTTTTAGTTTAAATCAAACATGTATTTTAGATTTTTATAGAAAATATGACAAGAATCACATATCTCACACAGAGATCGCACTGTCATAGTGTTTGGGAATATTCATGCACAATTTAAATACATAATAGCATGAAATCAGATAAAAAAAAATGAACCTTTTCAGAAGAGAATGCAGCATCACGGTTGTCTGAACCAATGAGCATTCAGCTGTGTCGTCAGTCAGTCTTTTCCCATCATGCTTTTGATCAGCGCAGTAGATGGAGAGCAACTGCGCGCGACTGCTCAATCCGACACAGCGCTCGCCGACGCGAGACTTTTTTGAAAAAGGCTTGTCAGGAGAAGAAAAGGTGAGCGCTACCATCAGTCCTGTGTCATGCCAACAGTAAAGCATCCTGAGACCATTCATGTGTGGGGTTGCTTCTCATCCAAGGGAGTGGGCTCACTCACAATTCTGCCCAAAAACACAGCCATGAATAAAGAATGGTACCAAAACACCCTCCAACAGCAACTTCTTCCATCAATCCAACAACAGTTTGGTGAAGAACAATGCATTTTCCAGCACGATGGAGCACCGTGCCATAAGGCCAAAGTGATAACTAAGTGGCTCGGGGACCAGAACGTTGAAATTTTGGGTCCATGGTCTGGAAACTCCCCAGATCTTAATCCCATTGAAAACTTGCAGTCAATCCTCAAGAGGCGGGTGGACAAACAAAAACCCACTAATTCTGACAAACTCCAAGAAGTGATTATGAAAGAATGGGTTGCTATCAGTCAGGATTTGGCCCAGAAGTTGATTGAGAGCATGCCCAGTCGAATTGCAGAGGTCCTGAAAAAGAACGGCCAACACTGCAAATACTGACTCTTTGTATAAATGTCATGTAATTGTCGATAAAAGCCTTTGAAACGTATGAAGTGCTTGTAATTATATTTCAGTACATCACAGAAACAACTGAAACCAATATCTAAAAGCAGTTTAGCAGCAAACTTTTTGAAAACTAATATTTATGTTATTCTCAAAACTTTTGGCCATGACTGTATATACGTACATATACAAGTCTTATATTTATAACTATTCCCCGCCTCCAGTTCACTCACACGTTTGAAGATGAAACGTCACAAGGAGCGCGTTGCGTTCTGGGAAACAGAACCTTTCCAAGTCACCTGTATGAAATGCCTTGTTTCTATCAATCATGAGGGACTTAATAGATTTAGTTACCCATGGCTTTGTATTAGCATTTGTAACAGCTTTGTTTTTTGAGGGATAAGCATATCCTCACAAAAATGTATGTAACTACAGTTATAGGTTAGTTTATTGCTGAGGAGACCACATTTGTTAGACAAACGCAATGATCACCATGATAACGGATTTATCCGAATAACAGAAAAAATATTCACAGACACAATCACAATCACACTAATGTAGTGCTGTTCCAGCAAACACGTGATTGTGTGCCGAATATTTTTTCTGTTATTCGGATTAAATCCGTTATTCGCTTTGATCCATTATTCGTGCCTTTCCGAATAAGGTATTCGGCTTCGGGCACATCCCTAAGTGCAAACATGAAAATACAGTGTCATATGCTCCCTACAGATGAATAACAGTACTGCAGCAGACCAGCAGCTGAGATCATATGAACACATACATCTTATCACACTTTAAAAGAGCTGTTTCACAGTCAAATGAAAAATACATTTTGTGAATTCAGGGAGTAACTCAAGATTTGTATGTATTTTAAACATTACTAACTTGTCCTTAGATTAATTAGATCTAATGTGTCTGACACAGTATTCCACTGTAATTTTAATGTACACTTTTAAAACATATGTAATTTTTACTTTGTAAATTTTACTAATTTAATTTTTACTAAAAATAAAAATATAGAGAAGAGTTCTCCATTTTATCATTAGAAATGCTGTCAGGAGCTGGAGTCCAGAAGAGACTTTAATGTTCTGTGGTTTGCAAAATAGAAACAAGATGAGTTAATAAAGTCACATGCTGTTTAATATTACTGGACCTGATGGACTTCACTGAGTCTGTTCATAATCTTACATCATGTTTGATCTTCTGTGATTGACGAGAGCAGCTCTTCACAGGTGTGTGTGGATCAGAGACTGGGAATAAAACACACAGCTGTTATCTTCAATTAGATACAGTACACGGACTGATGCTGAAGATCAGTATAGAAAATAATGAGGTTATGATGAAGATTTGAAGCTGATAAACTGGAGGAATGTTGTACATTATGCATTTAAATGAAATATTTGTCTTACAGTTTGGTCTTATATCACTGCGGCTGCTCCATCTGACGAGCTCCAGTGTTTCACTGGTTTGTCTCTTCATCTCTTAATTTCCATCTAATCTGAGCAATAAAAATGGATA
The DNA here is from genome assembly GCA_036784905.1 of Acrossocheilus fasciatus. NCBI lineage: Eukaryota > Metazoa > Chordata > Actinopteri > Cypriniformes > Cyprinidae > Acrossocheilus > Acrossocheilus fasciatus. Next base: position 1,547,665 of record CM071958.1, read on the forward strand.
TTAATGCTTTCCCTTGAATGAAATTGCAACATAGCTTATCTGAACATGTTAAAAACAATGTGTTTGGTTTAGAAGACAAGTGAATGTGATCTCAGACTGCATCCAGTTTCAATTTCATTTTTCTTTTTTAAATGACTAAAAATGCCATTATTTTATATGATAATGGTAATAACTGTATTTTGTATATTGTGTTTTTTCTTTTTAAGTTTAAAGTTTTAATTTAATGCAGACTTACGAGAAACATGAGACGTCCACAACAGCCTTCAATAATCAGAGAGAATCACAGAACAAGACGCTTTCTCTTCTGGACGAGTATCTCATGCTTCCTCTTTTAGCTTTATATTTGGAGAAGATGAACCTTCCCATAGAATGAAGGGAACACTATCTTTCACTTCTGCTAAAAACAACAACAACAGCAAAAAAAACAACCCAACTTTCCACTTCATGCTGCAGAAATTTGTAATATTGACAGCTGTTATACTGTAGTTGTCTAACTGGCAAAATATTAATGAAATTCAGTCAGTGATTAAGCAATGTATGCTCAATCTATTATTTTATTTTATTAAGAGGGGTAGTAGTGTGTATAAGATGAATGTGTCTTACATGTTTGTTCATATTATAGCCTGATACATTTACAGTATGTTACTAAACTCTGTATCAATTTAAGAGACTGACACGTAGTATAATTAGCTTCAGAAGATACAGAAATATGAAAAAAGAACTGAAAAGGCCTTTTTAAAAAAATACTTTTTAACATGAATTTCACTCTAATAAATCTGTATTGCATTCCAGGAAAGTTTAACACTGGTTCACACTTCTAAACACTTATCAAATAAATATGAATAAACTGCTTGTGTTTCGTTTCTCTTTCTCTGATCAGAGTTCAGATGGGAAACGTGTTTTTCTTGAGGTGAATATGATCATCTAATGTTTCTGGATACGATCAGACATGAGCTCCTCGTGTCAAGCAACGCAAATGCTGTTGAAACCCTTTTGTTGAAGGGATCAAAACTAAATAAAAGAAAAATCACAGATACATATGCATAAATACCATACTAAAACAATAAATGATAAATATAGCAGCGCACACCAAAGCAAAATACAAGTGTCACTATAGAGTCACCCGACTGAATGAACAGCTACAACAAACTCAGACACTGATGAAGAAAAAACATTCTGCTACTAAATGATCCAGTCATTAAAGATTCATTTGTTTGCTTGTAATGGCAATATTAACCACAGCATGATTCATATTTACTATCACAGTAAAATCATGTTTCTCTAGACTTACAACTGTGCAGTGTGTAAAACAAATGTCATGAGACAAGATGATATTTTCGTACTCTGTGGGAAAAGCCTCTGTGAGTTTTGACTGCAAACACAATGGAAAAATATGAGAATTATAGAAATAGACACAATTCAGTTTGTCATTCAGTGAAGTGTCAGTATTACAGCAGAGATTATCACATGACCATCTACATCAGAATTTAGAACAGGTTTATTTAAATGAAAACTATAAATTGAGAGATAAATATTTGGTTACACTTTATATTAGGTGGCCTTAACTACTATGTACTTATATAAAAAAAATAAGTACAATGTACTTATTGTGTTCATATTGTATTGCAAAACACTATTGCTGATATTGAGGAGGGATACGGGTAAGGTTAGGGACAGGTTTGGTGGTATGGGTAGGTTTAAGGGTGGGTTAAGGTGTAAAGGATGGGTAAACAGTGTAATTATAAATGTAATTACATAAATTAATTACAGATGTTATTACATATAGGTATTTTTAAAAATATAAGTACAATGTAAAAACATGTATGTACACAATAAGTGCATTGTATCATATGATTAATTTAAATGGAAGTACATAGTAGTTAAGGCCACCTAATATAAAGTGGGACCAAATATTTATTTTGATCACCTTCAATATTTAAAAAAAAAATAATTTTAAAAAGTCTGAATACTAAAGAGATGATTTATCAGAGTGTCGCGATCTCACTTTAATTTAATGCTCATTTAATTTTTTTTATAATAACTATATTACTATCTGCTATTGAAAGTAAAACATTCGCACACATTAGTAAGAGCAGATCTCACTATGGCCAGATGATGCTTCCTCAACACTTCAGGACTGCTTCTACACAGAAAGGAACGTGTTTAAAGAGGCAGCCACCTACACGACCACACAGACCTGCAGGAGCTCCCTGAACATGCTTTCACGATGTGAGAGTAACCATGACATAGCAGAGGTTTGTTCCTCAAAACAGCAAGAGCCAATCTGTCCCGTGGCATCAAGAAAGTAAAACGGTTATATGCACACACAAAATAAATAAATTAATTAATTAAAAAAAAAAAATCAATAATTACTTCACTGACAGCAAAGACACACAGAGACTGTGGCAAGCCATTCAGACCAGATGACTACAATCTCCTGCCGCAGGCCTGTGATGACCACACATCCCTCCCAGACGCACTCAACCACTTCAGTTCACAATTTGTGATAAAGAACAGCACACTGCCACAAAAACTACACACATCTCCAAACGACTGTCAGGATTGTGGAGGTTCTTGGTCACTGCTGAACACAGGGAGGGAACTCACACTGTATAAGGGCCATGATGTGGATGGAGGAGATGATTGATATGGGCCTGAATATTAGAAAAAAAAAGAAGATATAATGAACAATTGACCTTATCTGCAGCATAGTTATAATCAGACTTTGAAATTAAACACTCAGAATAAGACATGCTTTCAGTCATGCCAGAAACAGCTTGTATCCTCCCGAACAGTTAGAGGAATCCAGAGTGAAAAATTCACTGGTTTGGCTACCGTAATTTCCGGACTATAAGCCGCAACTTTTTTCCCACGCTTTGAACCTTGCGGCTTAAACAATGACGCGGCTAATATATGGATTTTTCCTGCTTTCAAATTAAAAAAAAAAAAAAAAAAAAAAACTGTGACGCGCTCAGTTTTTTGGCGGCATGAAGCTTTCATCAGACCAATGAAATTGCCGAACGGGTTGAGGTCAAACAACTTTTTTGTTTACGGTTTAGATTAAATCGAGCGCGCTCAAATTTCCCATCATTCTGATTACGGTAGTCATTTTGTCACCCTCATCATGGCAAGGACACGGAGAAATGCATATGATGCAGCTTTTGAAGGCGATTGATCTGGCTGTTGGAAAAGGAAATAGAGCTGCTGCACGGGAGCTTGGTCTTAATGAGTCGATGATAAGACGTTGGAAACAGCAGCGTGAGGAATTGACTTGGTGCATAAAGACAACTAAAGCACAGGAGGAGGAAGATAATGGCCAATGCACGTAGGCTACTGCTATTTTTTTATTTTTTGTTACAAGCCGTGTTTCGTTAAAGCCTGTGTAAAGTTAATTTGTTTCAATGTACCTGTAGGCATCTGCGGCTTATAGACATGTGCGGCTTATTTATGTTCAAAATATTTTTTTTTTTTTAAATTCAGTGGGTGCGGCTTATATTCAGGTGCGCTCAATAGTCTGGAAATTACGGTATTTTGAAGTTACCCGAGTAAAAGCCAAAAATTAAAAATAGGGGTGTAAAAACATCACTTGTTTTTAAGCAATCAATTCGAACTAATTTTTTTTTAATCCAATGACTACAGTTCATATGCTTAACTTAAAGGTATAGTTCACATGAAAAAAAATTCTGTCATTACATACTCACCCTCATGCTGTTCCAAACCCATAAGACCGTCATTCATCTTCAGAAAACAAATGAAGATTTTTGTAATGAAATCTGAGGGGTTTCGGTGCCACCATTGACAAGCCTATGCAACTACCACTTTCAAGTGGTTTAAACCTTCATTTATGAGGCAACAGAAAAAAAATAATAATAATAATAATTTAATAAATCTCACTTCTGCATCAATCTCCGACATGCTTTCACAAGAGCACCATGATGCACGGCTGTTGTGTCAACGGAGGGACAGAAACAAAAAATATCTTAATTTGTGGTCCGAAGATGAATGAAGGTCTTACGGGTTTGGAACAACATGAGAGGGAGTAATTAATGACAGAATTTTCATTTTTGGGTGAACTACCATTAAAACAGATGGAAGATAAATTATAAATTAAAGTGCCCCATTATAGATTTTGAAAATGAGCTGTCATGCAGCGTGTAACACAGCTCTAAGTGAATGAAAATATCCTGAAAAGTTTTAAATATTAAAGTACACCGTGTATAAAGTTATTGTGTCTCAAAAGAAAGAGTCGACTCTGAATCATTGAAATGAGTCGTTTTTAAAACGAGTCCCAAACTGTTTCATGTTGACATCAACATGAAACATTAGCATATTGCTTGTTGCACTTGTTGTGCGCACAGACCTGGGAAAACTTGGATATTCGCGTTGGTCTGAATGAAAGTGCAAAGTCATTCTTTGTCTCTAGGTGCCGCTTTTGGAGCGTTAAAAGCTCACAAACACTGCTTTAAATTAAATCGGACCAATCAATGTAGATTAGCGTCACGCAAAGGAGGGGTTTGGAAAAATTTATTGTTGAGCGAATTGTTTGTGAGTCATTGAGCAAATAAGGTAAAATTAAATGCATATAAGAAAATTAAAGTGTTTTCTGACCTTGAATGCATGTCAACCTGTTGTTGGGGACTCCCAAAACCAAAATATGAACCTTTCATAACCATAATAGGGGCACTTTAAAATATATATATATATATATATATATATATATATATATATTTTTTTTTTTTTTTTTTACCATCATGACGGTCCTTGACAACAAAGCAAATCCCTTCCACTGTGGATAATTCTGCAAACACGGTTTCATCCACCTCAGTGCCAGAGTCATCTTCCACTGTAATCTTGTCCCCAGGGATGGAGAATTTTTCTCTGACTAAGTGATGTTAAAACAACATAGCATGGTACATTGTTTAAATTACAAAATATAATGACCTCCACTTAGTCTGAATTACTGGTTAGTAATATGGTTAAACCAACTAGGAAAATTTACCTTCATAAATGAATTCATCAAAATCAGCAGCTTGTAATTTGATGTATTTCTTGCGGGTTTCATACTGCACCTTAATTATCATTTTGCCATCTACAACACAAGCCTGTAGAGAAAGAGGCACAACAGGACATTTAGTAAATATCCATGCAATACTAACCTAAATGATAAATAAGCAAGTCATTCAATGGGCAAAATAATAAAAGCTTTCAATATGTTCAAATCCTTTCTGAACAAAATGTACCTTTTAAAAGTGAGACTTGCAGGGTATCCAGATGTTTATTTGCCTGAAAGGTCTGTTAGTTTACTTACTGCACTTCAAACTTTTAAGGATGACAGCAATATCTTTCTAACCTGTTTAACAAGTGCACAAACGCAAATGCAACACACAAAAGATTCCTTTATGCCACCTTATTATGAAATATTCACAAGCTTTACAAATACAATACATGTCTTGTGCTGATAATTAATATCTGTGTACACATTTACTACCAATGTAGTATATATTTTTTTTACTACCATACATTTAATACCATATTCCTTTTTAGGACTTACTAACTAATCTAATTTAACATGGTTGTGTTTGCCTCATGGCAACTCTAGGCCTAAAGACGAAAAGAAGAGCCTTGTGATCCTGTTCCTACCCTACACATAAGATAACGTACATGTGTTATAAAAAATGTACGCCATTAGAGGTATTTTATTTACTGACATTTAACTTCAATGATAAGAAGTGATTAACTTTAATTTAGCTGAATAGACTGCGCGCGACATTACAGACAAAACCCAGAAAACAGTTGCTCGTTAAAACCTACTAGTTATACTACATGCTTTAATCGTTTCAAATTTTAAACAACCCAACACGAGCACATTTTAACATAAAACAAGATAATAACATGCATTAGCTAAGTGAAACTTACCAATCTCTCCTAACGCTAAATTACTCTGGATGAAAGAGTGACCGAAAATGGCGGCTGTCAAATTCCCCAACGAGTGAGCCTGCCCAAAAGACTGGATGTTCAGGTGTGGAATTACCATCAACTCTGGGCATATACCAACTAATTTTCAGCTAAGGGACAGATCAGAAAAAAAAAAAAAAAAAAAATTATGTACATGTATGAAACACTAATAGGTTTCTGTAAACTTTCTAACATGACTTATGCTGATAATTAATACCTGTGTGAAGTTAAGCATTTACTAACTTACCAATGTTGGCTGAACACTGCATCTTAAACATTCCTTTTAGGACTTTGACAGAAAATGTTGATGTATGTAACTTTGCATGGATGTTTTGCATCCTGACAACTTTACAGGTTAAACTTCTAACGTTAAGTTAACTTGCTTACCTGAAGAAGAACATTTTTAAAGTAGAGCCTCTTGATCATGTTGATTCCTACACATAAGATAACGTACATCAAATTTATTATTTAAAAAAAATAAGTTAACGCCATTAGAAGTATTTTATTTAAAAGTTTATTTACTGACATTTAACTTATTCAGTGACACGAAACGATAACTTTAACGTTGCTGAATAGACTGCGCGCTACATTACAGACAAAGCCCGCGAAACAGCTGGTCGTTAATATTTTCAGCAACTCTTAGTTAACGGTATGCCACAAACGTTCATAAGGTCAAAAACTGTAACACAAAAAAAGACAATAATACGCATTAACTATATGAAACTCACAACTATCTCCTACTCGGGATGAAAATGAGTAAAAATAGAGGAGCAATAACGTTATTCAAAATCGCCTGAGAAGACTCGCCTCGTGTAGCGAACAAGGACAAACAAAACATTCGCATGTAAATGCATCCCTGTATGTGAAATATTTAAAACTAACACTAAGATATAATAATTTTGATATATAAGGTCTATCAAACTCAAACTTTTAAGTAGCTTTACTCACCAGTTGTCGTTTTTCGTTATCCTCCGCATGGCAGAAGAAAATGGCGTCTGAAAATCTTTCACCGAGATCGCGGAACTAATGCCCGGATGTTGCAAATATCACTGGGAGGTGTTGGATACCTGTAACTAAATGATTACACTGAAGCAAACAAGCTTTTAACACTGATAGTGTTAATTTCTCTAATTCTAACACTATAAGTTCAACACTTTACTCTGAATTGGCTTAACACTTGAAATTTAACACTGATGAATTTATGCCTCTTTTTACAAGATGTAATACTGGCCTTGGGTATCCCCAGAGTGTGTCTGTGAAGTTTCAGTCCAAAATACCTAACAGATCATTTATTATAACAGCTATAATGTCATTTTTGGGGTGTTTCTAAAAAAGAGCTGGAGTGTATTGCTTTAAATGCAAAACAGCTGCATATTCCCGCCCCAGCTCCAGGAACGTAGGCCCAGAGGCGTAGCAATAGGGCAGGCAAGGCAGGCAATTGCCTGGGGCCCCGCATTTTGAGGGGGCCCCCGACAGCTGACCATTTGAACAATCGGAAATGTCATTATTAATAATATACACGTAACATGGAACAATATATCTGCATCCCCCCCTAGGGGGCTCCCTCTCGCGTTACGCTGGATGTGCTTGCTTTTTCCTCGTGATGCGTCGCGCTGTTTTCAAACTGACAGCACTTACTCATGCATTTACTAGGCTATCAATCTGGCAGCCAAAAGCAGAAAAAAAAAGGAGGAAAAGAGGAAACATGACAGCGGTAAGTTAAGTGATGGAGATAAGATTGACTTAAAGATAATTATATGACAAACAAATGTTTTTGTTGTTAATTCCATCTTATTTTTGTTTAATTATTTGCTAGATGAATTACTAGTCCAATTACTAATAGGGTTAACGTTACTGGGAAACAGGTTAGCTAGGGTTGCACTTAGAAGCAGTATGTATTATTACCTACCTACGGTAGGCCTATATGTCTCTCTGCGTTGTATTTACATCCATAAACAGCCGTAGAAACAACATGACTGAGAGCGAGAGAACCGGTGTTCAGCTGTACATGTGGGAAGCCAAATGCACTGAAAGTGGGACGAAACAGCGCGATGTTACAGAGCTCGCGCCGCGCTGACCTGTCCTCGGCACGGATCTGAGTGACGCACGTATTACGTTCTGAGGTGCATTAAAGTGAGCACTGAAACAGACATGTTATCTTATTTACCTCCTGATCATAGATGGATCTGCACATCTCATTTCAGAGAGTTAAGTCGTTTTTCGACTCTTCTTTTTTGCCGCGCAGCTATTTGTCGGGTGCAGATATGATGCTGTGCTATTAGGCTTTATTTAATATAGGCCTATATAGGCTACATAATGTTTAACACATCATCTCTTTATTCGTGCTAATAGTTAATGTAAGAACAACCATAATCCGGTTGATCAAAATTAGGCTGGAATTCACTACATTTACTGATTTCATTGTAAGCTCTGATGTGATGTTCTGAGCTGTAATACAGCTGATGTCCAGCAGACTGTCTGTCTGTCACTCAATCACGTGATCATGATCTCCTGCTGCTACACTTTCAGACTGAAAGATCAGAGAAACTTCCTCTGCTTTACTGGAATAGTGAATGTTTGGGACTTTGACCATGAAAACTTAACAACTGAAAACAAATACTGCATCTCAAATGACACACTATGTACTTATGCACTATGCATGTAGTGTATGAATTATATTTTGTCATTAATAATCTGAGTCCATTCAAGTGCATGAAGTGTTCAACATAATTTTATCAACAAATTTAAACAATACTGTAATATGGTAGGCTATATAAAAACAAAAAAAGCTGTCAGGACTTCTAATATTATCTGCAAATTTGAAATTGACAAGTAAGCTGTACCATCTTCATTATTTTATTTGTTTTATTTATTTATTTTATGTTTTCTTTCTTCCTCTGGCTTATTATTATTTTACTTGTAATCTTGTGTACTGATGGCATTTATATGCAGCATTGTATTTCTCTTGTTGTTATAAATGTTCATGCAATAAAAAAACTAAAAAATGAAGTGGTCAACATTCCACACTTTTCATTTTTTGGTTATTAAAGTGCATCAACCGGGTTTTTAAAGCGCACTTTTTATTTTTGGGATTTCCAGAGTGAAAACACTACTCACACTATTTATACTACATGTTTGTAACCTTCAGTGCATTACTGTTATTAAAGTAAATTCACTTATGAATACTATGTATTACTAATATGGAATAATATATAATAATATCCTAAAATCTACAAAACAAAAGTCAAAATGTCAAGTGTTTTAAATATGTACACCGTGCAAACATGATCAAACACTGAACAATGAGAGTTTCTTAAGGCAGCAGAAAGCTGGGTCACACAAAGACAATTTATGTTACGGTAAAAAAAAAAAATGTGACACGTGAGCAGATCATGATGGTGTTTTCAGAGCAGTGGCTTGGTTTGAGACGCTTATAATGCATCTGAAAACACGAGCTTAGGATGAACAGGTTACACAAAAATACACAGACTGACTTATTTCCCAAGGTAAAAAAAAAAAGGAGGGGGGGGGGGGGGGGTTTCTGAAAAAAAAAAGTGCAAATATGTATAAACTGCTCCAAAACCAAATCCACAAATATAATCCAAAAGGAAATAAAATTATTTTCTGTAGATGACAAGAATCTCTGAGTCTCTTTAACCTGAAACTAAAACACATTTGAGTTTGAAGATCTAGTTCTGCCATCTAGTGGACTAAGATGATAACAGTTGATATTCTATATAAAACTCTACTCAGACATATTTGATTAATAATGCCTTAAATTATATTTTATTCATGTGACATTCTTCCAGCTTAATTCGGTAAATGCCATTAGTTATCAGCTCACAAACAATAATGGTGATTTTGCATTTTGTGTAAAACATAATTACTTATATCAGGTTTATGCAATCTTTGATCATCTTCTGCTGGACTGGACTCTGTTGTGTGTAAACAGATGTGAGCAGATGCTCCTGTTGAATCTTTTGAATACATTCTATGTATTATAAATTTATTTTCATCTTGGAATTGAAATTGTCTAACATATACACAGAAATAATTGCCTTATTTTACTAATTTCTGTAGCTATTAAATGAGGAAAATACATTATAAATGAGACTCATTTTAATGCATTTATGACTAATCAATGATTTTACACATATTCTAGACAGAGACATAAGCAAAGAGAGAGGATTTTGTAAAATTATCATCGTCCAGCATCACTTTAAAGCACATCTTTCCTCAGAAATTTATTCTGCATTTATTTTGCTCTTAAAAGCACAAAACAGTTTTCTGGTTCTATTTTTCAAAAATACAAATGTATCAAAAATAAAAAGAAATTTGGCCCCAAACGAGTCGACCGAACAGCAGCGCTCAATACTGCACACAAACCATGCAGAACTTTCCCTGAACAACTTATTTTATTTGTCTGAATTTGTCTGTCTTTTATCAGATTTACCAATTGTTATAACATCTCTAGTGATTGATTTAGTTTCAGGTAGCTTCTGGTTGCAAAGCAGCTGGAGTGTATTTAGCATGAATTTGGCTATATTCCCCAACATCAGCTCTCACTATCTTTGTTCACAGGCAAGTGATTTCGTTCAGGAATCATAAAAAAGTTAAAATAAAGTTAAGGGGTTACTACAGCGTTCCTCGGATCTTGCTGCTCCAGTTTATACTCCGTGAGAGCGCACATCGTTGTTGCCTAAAACAGCGGATCACGTAATTTACACGAAAACAACAACATTCTTGGCATTTAACTCAGAAAACGTCCCTCCGTACGCCTCGTAGATAAAGCAGGACAAGCTACTTCAGCGCCAGAAACACTTCTTTGGTGTGAGAGGCCGACTGTTAGATTAACTCACGTAACCGTGAGTCACAGTGAAGACAAATTCATCCAAATATAATAAATTGTATTATTCTTTTTATTTTTGATAGGGGAGACCCTGTGGTTGTAATGTGGGGAGAGTTGTAACAGCACCATTTCCACCAATCAGGGATAATCTAGGAGTCCTATGATAATTTAATTTTTTTTACCCACTTCCTCCCGATCCCGAATGGCTGTCAAGGCTGTAAAGAAAAATCTGATATTGGTGTAAGAATGCAAGTTTTTTTTTTTTTTTTTTTACCAAAACATATGTATATATTTTGCTTAGTAGGCTAAACAGTTGCAGATTAAATCATATACTACTTACATTCGAATAAATTGTAGATTCTCAGGCAAAATGTGATGCATTTTCAAACTGCTAATTTTAAAGCGTTATGCTAATACAGCTAGCTAAACACTGGATGACAGGGTGGGGTAAGTTGTGACACGATTTAGCATTCCCTTGAGCCTGAGACACTGCATGATTTCTGATTCACCACAATTATTTCACGATGCCAGTCTTTCGTCTGGGACAGCCGGCAATCGTGCAGTGTATCTCGGGCTTTACATAGAACTTTGTAAACTTTGTTTTTAGAAGACACACTTTCAAGTTGACTGTATGGAGCTTTTTTGGCAGCTCAAAGCCAAAGGAAATGTGGGTAAAATGTGCTCATATGCAGTTTCTGGATCCACCAAGTCTGCACTCTGGGGTTAAAAACATTGGTTTGACACCATTGTGACTCTGATTGAGAAAATACATACATAGACACAATCTCACACACAAGTTTACACAGTTATTTGTTAGATCTACTTGTTCTTTACCGCGGTACACTGGAGTTGAGTGTTCAGTAACCATAAATACTGTTTGTTCTAGTAGTCTAATTCACACACACACACACACACACACACACACACACACACACACACACACACACACACACACACACACTCCTGCATCGAACAGAAAGTGGATGAGCTGTGGTCATTCGTAGAACGTGCAACATTGTTTTGTATTGTTCTTTAAGATTGATTCAATAAATCTGTTTATGAGGCGGCTGCTGTTTTTGCTTCTTTTGTCTAACTGTATTACAGGGGTCAAAGGTCAATCCAGGCACTTCATCTAACTACATAAAGGGGAATATGGAGTATATTATTATTGTATTCATGTTTATTTGAGAAATGTTTGAGTTTCTTCACATACATAAATCTGGATCTGGTTTATTTCTGAGAGTTTTTCACATTCACGTTTATAGTGCTTTACACAATACATACTGTTTCAAAGCAGCTTCAATAATCTCCAGTAGAGTACAGCATGACACACTGAACAGTCTGTCTCTTTCATTACTGCAGTACATTCATGAGTTTGTACAGTCAGAGCTCAGACGAGTGTGTTCATAATATCTATGATCCAGTGTTTCAGCACATATGACATACAGTATATGAACCACACGACTGTCTCCAGATCTCAGGCCACAGGTTTACGTCTGGCGTGTCTTGAAGTGTTTGAGAGTTTGGTCGTGAAATCTTGACAGCTCAGCAAGTAAAGTGTAAGGATGAAACAGTGCAAAATGACACAAACATTTTTGTAAAGCACAAAAGTCTGTGTTTGATGCAGAGGTGGAAAGTGCAGCAGCAGAGCAATAAAACACAGTTATCAATTATGTGAGAAAGAATCCGTTCATAAGTCGAGTCTGAAAAAGTGTCCAGGATCTGAACTGGAGTGATGAAGATGATGAAGATGATGATGATGTTCAGTCTGTTTCTGGACGTCACTGATGTTGTGTGTTCTTGGGAACATCTGAATGAAACTTTACAGGCCTTTCTGGATCACGTGAGACTAGAAATCACAAACATATATTGATTATCCTCATTTTTGGGATTTATAGCTTTTTAAAATAGGCCTACTTAAGTACCAAAAGTAAATTGCACACAGACTGAAGTAGTTTAAGTCTTTGGTTCTTTTAATTGTGATGATTTTGACTCACATTTAACAAAAACCCAACAATTCACTCTCAACAAATTAGAATACTTCATGAGACCTGTGATGGCTAAGGCCACACTTAGTACATATTTTATTTAAATTGGTTTATTTTTTTATTGTTTGTTTGCTTGTTTATAATTTGTGTATTTATTTTATTTACCCAAACTATTTTGTGTTAGAGGTGTAGGTTGACTCTTTATGTTAGTATTAAAAGAACTAAGAGCAACCTAGTTCCTTACTAGAGTGCACGCTAGTGATTGAATAAAATCACAACTACACAGAAATGGGTTTAAATTTATTTAATTATTTGAATTGTTTATCTCACCCGTGGTTCCGCCGGGATCCATGACTGCAGCATGGAGTAGAGGCCCGGTATTAAAAGAGCGCGGCATTTCCTGATGTCCTTTTATATCTTTTGTTAGGAATTATGGGAAATGTAGTTTGGGGGACCGTTTGGGTTTGAGGTTTGTTTGGATGTTATGTATAAAGTTTATTTTTGTGTTTTAGTTTATTTCTGTTATTGTTTTGTTGAATTTAATTTCACAAGTGTATAAGGTTTGTATATCTTGCATTCATTTTGTTTATGATGTACTAAATGTTTGAATTAAGATCCTGTGAGACCCCTTGTAATTATAAAATGGTTGGGTCTGATTTGTTAAAAGGGTTTAATTTTCGATGGCCGAGTCAGTTCTGGGGAGGGATCCCTGGAGGAACATCTAAGGTCCAGAACTCAGTGGTGCTAATGGTACCTTTGTCAGTTATTCTGTGTATGCGTGAGTTACCATTTTTTCTGCACCATTGTGGGCAGAATATGGGGCAGTGAATAAACATGAAGATTTTGAAACCTCTATGATCGTCTCCTGGAAATTTATGGAAGAACCCTGACAAGATGGTGGCAGCGGTGGGATTCTGTCCAGAAGGAGGTCGCTTATAGGGAGTCTAGTGCTGACGGAATGGCGCCTAAGAAGGTAGTGCGCGCTGGTGTTCCCGCTGACGTTGAGATCGTACCCGATGAGGGAGAAATGCTGACGGAGGATGCGACAGGGGCATCGGGGCCTGTGTCTGATGAAGAGTCGGAGGGTGACTTGCTGGAACTTAAAGGGATGCTTCAACGGTTGATGCGAGATCAACAAGAGAGAGATGCGCGTCAAGTACAAGAGGCAGCTCGACAAGAGACTAGATGGAAATCCCTTCAGCATCAGTTCCGTTTACTTCAAGGCGAGGTCAGCCAGCGAACTTCGTTGGAGGAATTGCGAGACCGGGGAGCTGCTGAGCCAGCTGAATTGCCAAGAGCTCCTATTGGCTCCCGTAATATGAACCATGGGTATGCGCAGCCGGAACCACGGATGCAACAACTGTGTGAGTCGGATGATATCGAACATTATTTAACCACGTTTGAACGGATTGCTGAGGTTTGCCGATGGCCGAGGGGAGACTGGGCCATTAGACTCATTCCGTTGCTGACTGGTAAGGCGCGCAGTGCATATGTGGCCATGGATGTTACAGATGCAATTGATTACGCGCCAGTAAAAGAGGCTATCTTGAAGAAGTATTCCATTAACCATGAGACGTATCGACAGAGATTTCGTGCTATGGAGGTGCAGGAGGAGGAGACCCCTAAAGAGCTATATGTACGATTGAAAGACTTGTATCAGAAATGGGTGAGACCGGCAGAGAGAACGAGCCGGGAGATCGGAGAGCTAATTATCCTTGAACAGTTCTTGCGGATGCTTAATCCAGAATTGCAAACGTGGATCAAAGAACACGGCCCGACTACTGCTGAGGAGGCGGCACAGCTAGCTGATGTTTTCGTGGCAGCACGACGAAGAGCGGAGCCCTGGAGCCTCTCTCGCTGGAAGACGGCGCGAGATAGATCTTCTCGACGACCGAGTTCGGCATCTCAAGGAAGTAGGCCTACAAATGAGGCAAGTGAAAAACGAACTGAGAACTTCAGGGTCTCTGTTCCCGAGACTATTAGGTGCTATAAATGTGGTCAATTAGGTCATAAAAAGCCAATGTGTCCGCAGTTGACAAAAACACTTACTAACGTGTGTTATGTGCCTCGAGAGACTGTACCTGAACCAGTTAATCTTTCTGTGCCAAAGCAGGTGATAAGAATTGTTGAGTTAAATGGGAAAAAAGTCACTGCCTTAATAGATACAGGTTGCACGCAAACCCTGGTAGAAGCAGAGCTGGTACCCGAGTTATATGCTAGTAGGGATGCTCCGGTAATAGTGAGATGTGTTCACGGTGAGGAGCGGCAGTATTCTGTTACTGATGTGTATATGGGTATAGCGGGCCAAACCTATTTGATGAAGGTAGGACTTGCCCAGAATTTACCATTTCCCGTGATTTTAGGTCATGATTTTCCTGCTCTAATGGATCTGTTACCTCCTCAGGATACCTGTAACGTAGTTCTGACACGGTCTCAAAGCAAACAGAATGAATGTGAGGAAGAGGAAAACTCCTTGTTGTCTTTGCCTTTTTTTGATTCTGAATTGTCTGTGAATCAGGGTAAAATGAAGAAGTCTAGGAGGGAAAGAAGACAGGAAAAATTTAAAGAAACCGTAGTGCAGGTTCGAGGACTAACAGAACCTGAGAAATTGTTGAATGCTGATCAGGTTCCAATCCCTGAAAATTTGAGGCAGTTGCAGAAAGAAGATGTGGAAACTTCAAAATTGTATTCCCAGGTGGTAGAGGCAGCGGGAAGAGGGTCGAATGTAATCATGTTTCAGGGGAGATCTTTTTGTGTAATGAATGACTTGCTGTATCGTAAAACTGGGGATAAATTACAAGTGGTATTACCCGTTAGTGTACGAAATACAGTGATGACGTTGGGGCATTCCATTCCGTGGGCAGGACATTTGGGGCGGCGGAAGACCCATTCTAGAATTAGTAAGCACTTTTACTGGTTGGGTATGTCTAAAGACATCGCTGAGTTTTGTAAAGCTTGCCCGGAATGCCAATACAGCGAAATTCGCAAACCTCGCAAAGTACCCTTAATTCCTTTGCCCGTCATTGATGTTCCTTTCCAGCGGCTGGGAATGGACATTTTAGGCCCTCTGGAACGAAGTAAGACCGGCTATAAGTATATATTGGTCATTTGTGACTATGCGACGCGATTTCCAGAGGTGTTTCCGTTAAAAAATATTAAAGCTAAGGCCATCGCTTCCTGTCTGGTCCAATTTTTCTCAAGAGTAGGTATTCCAAAAGAAATACTGACCGATAGAGGAACGAATTTCACGTCCCAACTCCTGCAACAGGTGTATCAGCTGATGGGAATAAAAGGGTTAAAAACAACTCCCTATCATCCCCAGACGGACGGGCTTGTAGAGAGGTTTAATCAGACTCTAGTGCAAATGCTTCGCAAGTTTGTGAATGAGGTGGGGACCGACTGGGATCAGTGGTTACCATACCTCATGTTTGCTTATAGGGAAGTTCCGCAGGCGTCAACCGGGTTTTCGCCTTTCCAGTTGATGTATGGTCATGAAGTGCAGGGACCATTGTCCCTTGTGAGAGAACTGTGGGAGGGGAATTCGGGGACATCAACCAAAATAAATGTAATCGATTATGTGTTGGCCATGAGACAAAAGTTGCAACAAATGAATGAATTTGCTTCTGCACATTTGAGAGAAATGCAGAAAAAACAAAAGACGTGGTATGATAGGAAGACACAGTCGCGATCTTTTGAGCTGGGTCAGAAAGTTCTCGTGATGATTCCAACATCTGAAAATAAACTTCTAGGTAAATGGCAAGGGCCGTTTGAAATAACTAAAAAGATAGGAACCACTACCTATGAGATTGCGACTCCAGGACAGGCACGTTCACATCGAGTGTTGCACATTAATCTGTTGAAGAAATGGTATCCACAGAGGGAGAGTGCAGTCATTAATCTCATTAGGTTAGTTGAGGATGAGGAAGAGGTAGAAGAACAATATTTACCTAGTAGTCAACAGTCGCCGCTCGTTGATCTTAACCATCTTTCTGTGGAACGGCAAGCTCAAATTCAGCAGTTGTGTGATCCAGAGTTGTTTAAAAATCAGCCAGGCTGTACCACACTTATCAAGCATAGTATCGTGCTTAAAGAAAATGCTTTGCCAAAACGAATGAGTTATCGCATCCCTGAACGATTGCTAACGGCTTTTGAGGATGAGGTAACAGTGATGCAGCAAATGGGAGTAGTGGAATCGTCGAAGAGTGAATGGTGTAATCCGGTGGTATTAGTGCCAAAAAAAGATAATACCCTTAGGTTTTGTATTGATTTCCGCTATCTAAATTCAGTCTCTAAATTTGATTCATATCCAATGCCTCGTATTGAGGAGTTAATTGAAAAACTCGGCAAGGCTAAATTTATAAGTACCATTGATTTAAATAAGGGATACTGGCAGGTGCCTCTGGATTTGGAGTCGCGAGAGTTAACTGCTTTCCGGACACCAAGGGGGCTAATGCATTTTCGGGTTTTACCGTTCGGGTTGCACGGAGCACCCCCGACTTTTCAAAGATTGATGGATACTGTATTGGATGGGGTAGGAGAATTTGCAGCTGCTTACTTAGACGATGTTGTGATATTTAGCACCTCGTGGGAGAATCATCTTCAACATCTTCAAGCAGTTTTTCAACGAATTAAAGATGCTGGTCTAACTATTAACCCCGTAAAATGTTCCCTAGTTAAAACAGAGACGGAGTATTTGGGGTATGTGTTGGGAAACGGAATAATTAAGCCGCAAGTGCAAAAAGTAAAGGCTATTCAATCTTGTTCACTTCCAGCCACCAAGAAACAACTTCGCTCATTTCTTGGTTTGGTTGGCTGGTATCGGAAGTTTATTCCCCATTTTTCGACCATCGCAGCACCGTTAACGGATTTAATTAAAAAGATGAATCCCAATAAAGTGCAGTGGACAGTATCCGCGGAAAAAGCATTCCTTGAATTAAAAGGGTTGCTGAGCGATAAACCTATTTTGCATAGTCCTGATTTTGAAAAATCATTTGTACTTCAAACCGATGCGTCTGAGTTGGGATTAGGAGCGGTCCTGATGCAGGAAGAAAATGAAGGTAGACATCCAGTAGTATATTTGAGCCGGAAATTATTTCCCCGAGAGACTAGGTATTCGGTAGTGGAGAAAGAATGTCTGGCTATGAAATGGGCTCTTGATTCATTGAAATATTATTTGCTCGGTCGAGATTTCGTTATCGAAACGGATCATAAAGCCCTGAAATGGTTAAATAGAATGAAGGACACAAATTCTCGTTTGACACGATGGTTTTTGTCTATACAACCCTTCCGCTTTACAGTGAAGCATCGTCCGGGGGCCGAGAATATAGCAGCCGATTTTCTTTCTCGCTCATCCTGCGAGAATGTATAGGTGGGGGGAAATGTGATGGCTAAGGCCACACTTAGTACATATTTTATTTAAATTGGTTTATTTTTTATTGTTTGTTTGCTTGTTTATAATTTGTGTATTTATTTTATTTACCCAAACTATTTTGTGTTAGAGGTGTAGGTTGACTCTTTATGTTAGTATTAAAAGAACTAAGAGCAACCTAGTTCCTTACTAGAGTGCACGCTAGTGATTGAATAAAATCACAACTACACAGAAATGGGTTTAAATTTATTTAATTATTTGAATTGTTTATCTCACCCGTGGTTCCGCCGGGATCCATGACTGCAGCATGGAGTAGAGGCCCGGTATTAAAAGAGCGCGGCATTTCCTGATGTCCTTTTATATCTTTTGTTAGGAATTATGGGAAATGTAGTTTGGGGGACCGTTTGGGTTTGAGGTTTGTTTGGATGTTATGTATAAAGTTTATTTTTGTGTTTTAGTTTATTTCTGTTATTGTTTTGTTGAATTTAATTTCACAAGTGTATAAGGTTTGTATATCTTGCATTCATTTTGTTTATGATGTACTAAATGTTTGAATTAAGATCCTGTGAGACCCCTTGTAATTATAAAATGGTTGGGTCTGATTTGTTAAAAGGGTTTAATTTTCGATGGCCGAGTCAGTTCTGGGGAGGGATCCCTGGAGGAACATCTAAGGTCCAGAACTCAGTGGTGCTAATGGTACCTTTGTCAGTTATTCTGTGTATGCGTGAGTTACCATTTTTTCTGCACCATTGTGGGCAGAATATGGGGCAGTGAATAAACATGAAGATTTTGAAACCTCTATGATCGTCTCCTGGAAATTTATGGAAGAACCCTGACAAGACCAATAAAAAATATTTTTTAGTGAATTGTTGGCCTTCTGGAAAGTATGTTCATTTACTGTATATGTACTCAATACTTGGTAGGGGCTCCTTTTGCTTTAATTACTGCCTCAAACCAGCTTTTGGCACCTTTGGCAGTGTGGGCAGGTGCCAAGTCCTGCTGGAAAATGAAATCAGCATCTCCATAAAGCTTGTCAGCAGAAGGAAGCATGAAGTGCTCTAAAATCTCCTGGTAGATGGCTGCGTTGACTGTGGACTTCAGAAAACACAGTGGACCAACACCAGCAGATGACATGGCAGCCCAAATCATCACTGACTGTGGAAACTTCACACTGGACTTCAAGCAACATGGATTCTGTGCCTCTCCTCTCTTCCTTGTTCGCCCTTGTCAATCATGGCTTCCCAATGATCCCCATCCACTTGACTGGCTCTATGACTCTCTCTCCTCTCCACCATATTCATGCAATATGCTTTGATACAGCACTCTGTAAACAGCCACACCTTTCAGTAATGACCCTCTGTGACTTACCCTCTTTGTGGAGGGCGTCAATGTTCGTCTTTTGGATCATTGCCAAGTCAGCAGTCGTCTCCATTATTGTGGTTTCAAAGAAAAAGAGATACCCAGAATTTATACTGTAGGGGTGGTCATTAATTGAAACTCAAATGTAAATATTCTAATATTTTTAGATACTGATTTTTGACTTTCATGAGCTGTAAGCTCTAATCATCAAAATTAAAAAAAAAAAAAAAAAAAAAAAAACTTTTGAAATGTTTTACTTTACATGCAATGAATCTAAAATATATGAAAGTTTTACTTTTTGAAATAACTTGCAAGAAAAAATGAACTTTTTCACGACATTCTAATTCATTGAGACGCACCTGTATATGCCACAATATTAACTTCTTATTATTGAATTGTTGTAAATAAACATCACATTTGCAACTGATCAGTGTTAATACTATATGTAGTCTTAAGAGTGATTACTGAGGCTGTCTAAGAACTTGTCACGTTTTAGAGAATAAAAAAAAAATGACCCACTGACTTTCAAAGCTGCTAAAGTAAGGACTTTCTACCTCGAGGACCTTGATAGAAATGGAGTGAAACGTATTATATGTGTCTTTCAAATGTAGTGAAGTTAAATTCATAAGTTTCTAGAAGAAGAAAAAAAAAGTAAAATAGAGATAAAGTGTACTTAAGTACAATACTCAAGTAAATGCGCTTCGTTACTGTCCACCTCTGTCTGTGATTGCAGAGAATCTTGAATCGTTCTTGTGCTGCTTTATAACAGGAGTGTTATAGTAAGATGAGAGTAAATCTAAGACAAGTTTAAAAATGAACAAACACTTACAGTTTGGCTTTTTCTCCATACTCTCTCGTCTAACAGCTGTCTGTCTGTTTCTCTCTCCGCTGGTTTGTGTCTCATCTCTCTCCTCCATTTCTCTCTCTGTCCCGTTGTTTTTAGCTCGTCTGTGGTTTCTGATGCTCCAGCAGTTTTCTCTCCGTGTTTTTTTCATTTACACACTATTTGAATCTGTTTAAGAGTTTAATTACAGTTATCTTTAGGTACAGCAATTTCACATCACATGCATTATTCTTAATTTCTGTCTAATTTGAGCAATAAAACAAGGAATAAAGATGATTACTTTATTTAACATCATAACAAACATTCAATACTTTACAGGTGACAGATATTAAAACATTTTTGACAAAACAGCAGTCATTTGTATAAAACATAAAGCTGCTCAGTAAAACAGCCAATTATAAAAAAAAATATATATATATATATATATGTATATATATCAGGTAGGCTACCTGTGAGAAAAGGAGAAATAAAGAACGATCCAGAATGTTTATAAAATCACGCTGAATATAGGCTACATTAAGACATAATAGATCCGCAGTGAGAGTCCTGCTGTACGAGTCAACAGAGAGAAGAGAATTCTCTCAGTCTGCACACTCACCTGATCTTAAATACTGTGCTGAGGGTGCGTGAGAGAAATGGGTTGTAAACTGATGGTAAACCGATCACCACAACACACCCTCACCACATAATATCGGGTGTGAGTGCAGTGCACACGGTTTCATTGGTCGGCACAGAATCGCACACCACATACCAGTTGTGTCCCGATAGAGTGGAGGAACTATGATGTCACTTTGCAGGTGAAAACCCGGAAGCGAGTGCATTTTAACGCTTCCGTTTCCATCGTCCCAGAGTCAATGGGTTTTTTTGTTAGATCCGTGGTTCACACGGGCTCAAGATACTTTCACATTTTATTCTACGATATAAAATACACCAGTCACACCACACCCGTGTTCTTTTTAAACTGTTATGTTTCTTAAAAAAGACGGATGCTAACAAGTTGCAAAATGGGACTTCAGGCGCTGTCGGAGACATTCAACGTCATCACGCCGAACAGTTGATCAATTTACAGTTTTTTCCAGTTGTAGTATAATTTGTAATATGATTAATTGTAGAATAACCAATGAATAGTTTCTCGCATTTTATATTGTTGTTCGACAATGTTTTTTTTTTTTTTTGTTCGTTTTTTTGCTTTGCCCCGAAATGCGACATGTTTTCAGAGGGAAGGTGCTCGAGTTTATCGTGTACTGATGTGGAGACTCTGGCTTCGTACCATAAGATAAACTCATAACTCTAAAAAGTACAAAAAAAAATCAACATTACGTAGAAAGAGGTGATATTACATGCAAAGCACCATTTCTAGGCGTATGTAACAATAAGTAAATAATCCAAAACAAAGCTTTAACAAAATAAGTTACAAAAATTAAATAAAATAACTGTTTTAAGAGCTTTGAGATTCTTGGAAGATGAAATGGTTTGGATATACTTTTGAACCTGTTTTTTTAAAACAATAAATAAAGGATTTTGATGAGTGAATTTACTGCGGTGAATATGAAACTTTGCGAGAAGTAATAATAGGTTAATAATAAAATATTCATTAATTGTTTCTTTTTGTATGTTAAAGAAGCCAAACAGTACATTCCTGAAAAGCAAAGAGAAACCCTGGAGCACATTGCAATTAATAACATTAGAGAATTCACTCCAAAATAGCTGCGAGTTGAGGACAATCCCAGAAGATATGCATTCAGCTTCATTAGGGTCACCACAAAAAGAACAGCTTGTATCTATATCTGATTTGAACCTTTTCAAAAACATTTTATTTGGGTAAAATCTGTGTAACAATTTGAATGAGATGTCTTTAACCTTGTTAGTTATTATGTATTTCGAAGACAGAGTCCATAATTTTTTTCCAGTCAATATGATCAACAACATTCTTCCAATAAGATACCACATATGGAGTTGTTACAAGCTCCTTTTGAAAAAGCGATGTAATATTATAGTTACGTGATGAAGGATATGACAAAAAGCATATTTTATGAAATAGGTCAAATGCTGGGTGAGTCCCTTAAAAGCATGACAACTCCTTTAGGAATAGCGTTCCATGACAATGGAGAATTCTTTGTGAGATATTGTTACACCCAGAAATGTCTCTGTTGGGAGTGCCTGTGTTTTCTCTCTCTCTCTCTCTCTCTCTCTCTCTCTCTCTGTTCACTGTTGATCTTTTAGGCCGCCTCCCTTGACTGCTGATTGGCTCATGAAGCTGTCAGTCATCATTAAGCGACATGACGCTGACCAGAAAAGTTTCTGCTGGCAGATATAAGGACGCTGAAAGAAGTGAACGGAGACCTCTTTTGCTCACTGCTTTTTGCTGTCATTTTACTCGTTTTGATTTTGCTTTGTTTATTATTGATTTATGCCAAAATCCTTTGTCTTTGTTTGACAGTTAAACCCTACCACCTTTTTGATTCAGCATTGTTGTTGGATTGTTTTGTTGTTACTTTGTAACTCGGATGGCGTTGCTCTTTGAGCTTTGATGAGTTACTCTTCACTCAAGAGGAAGGTGGACAGGGAAGATGTCGTACGACTTCCATTGTGCAACATTTAGGTAACTCTGTGTATAGAAACCCCAGGTAAGAGGTGTGTGTTTTGTTTGTTAGCTGAGAGTAGGGAAGTATACGGCGCTGAAGAGTTCTTTTCTTTTTATTCCTTTAGTTAGGATAGGTTTAAATAAGGTACGATTGGTTTTGTTTCTTTCTTTCTTTTGGCGTCACTAGCGTCCCCTTTCTCTTGGGTTGATTTGCGTAGTTTTTTTGTTTATTTTCTTTTTTTCCCTGAATTGAAAATTTGTACATATTGGTTGTCTCTTTAATGACTTATACTTTTGTAAATATACTTTGTAGTTATGGATTCTTTTCACTTTGTATAATAAATCACTTTCGGTAGATTTTCGATAACACTTTATAGTACACTATGAATCATTAGTTAATCATTAGTAAATAGTTAATTCATCCTTTATTAAGCATTGTTCCAACATTAATAGGCATTAGTAAGCAGTTTATAAAAACAGCTATAAATGTTTTGTTCTTGAGCATATCTAGAATGTTTAAAAATTGTATTTTCATACTTTATTATCAATCAATTTATCATTTCTAAATTACGTTATTTACAAACCAGTTATTTAGTAGTTGTCAGTGGTTCATAAGATCATTTATAAAGTGTAAGTAAATGATTAATTTAACTTTTTAAATGTACATTTATAAATCTTATTATTTAGACACATGATAATAATTGTTCAGTTTGTTGCTTTATTAACACATATTCCTGCTGTAATTCATGATTAAGTCAGGTAGTTATAAAACATGTCGTAGTTGCCAGCCATCTATTTTTGTGAGCTCATCTAAAGTGAGGACTATTCACACCTTGTAAAGCATTTACAAAGGAGATTCAAAGGTAATCTATCTCCCAAACAGAAACACAGAGGGATACAGAACACAGAAATGTTTTCAAAATGCAAAAAATGAAACTGTACAACTGTACATTTGATATAAAATGAAAAATAAACTTTTCATAGAAAAATAAAATAAAAATTCAAGTGTACAGTTTCTTTTTTTTTTTTTTGCATCTTGAAATAAATATTTCTGAGTTCTGTATCCCTCTGTGTCGTGTTTGTTTGTTTTTTGTTTTTTTTGTTAGGAAGATAACTGAGCCTTATAAATCAAGAACAACGCATTTATAGCTGTATTTATAAACTGCTTACTAATGACTATTAATGTTGGGACAATGCTTTATAAAGGATGAACTAACTATTTACTAATGCTTACCTAATGATTCATAGCGTGCAGTTATTATAAAGTGTTACCAGATTTTCTCTTATATACAGTGTCTTGATTGTTGCAAATGAAGTACTGGCGGTGAGGGCAGAAATTGTGCTTAAAGATTAATGACCCTGCAAGTAATGACTGTTTATGAAATTTAGATAAATTGTAAGGGATTCTAGCAATATTATAATTACAGATCACTAAGAAAGGAAGACCACCTAACTTGGAAAATAAGTAATTGGGGATAAAATTCCAAATTGAGTTTGGATTACACAAAAACTAATCCAATTCATTTTGAAAGTATTCAAAGAGGAGAAATCAAGAATTCAACCCACCATACTCCTACGTGTTCGTTATTACAGACTTCCTAACATAATGGATTTTGTTTTTCCAAACAAAATTAAACAGGATTTCATCAACTGATTTACAAATTGTGTTGTCCACATATAGAGAGATGCCCTCCGCCTCAGCCTCTCAAGGCCAAGTCTCTCTGCAACCATGTGTTAAATCTTATTTTATTATAACTGGATCAAAATTCAAGGTACATCTTTTATCTTGATTTTAAGTTATCACAATACCTAAGTATGTAATTTCAGATTTAACTGGAATATTAAAAATAGTGGGTGCTGTATAATTTTTAATAGACATTAATTCATATTTACCTATGTCTAAATTAAGACCTGAAGATTTCGAGAAAAGTTTTATATAATCAGTTGCTATAGGGATTTGGGAAGCGTCTCTTAAAAATAAGGTGGTGTCATCTGCTAATTGACTAATAAATATTTATTGATCTGCTATACGGATACCCCGAATACTGCTTTCACATACAAACGTTGACAGCTGTTGCACACAAAGAAGAAATAAATAGGGAGAAATGGGACACCCTTGCCTCACTCCTCTGGATACACTAAACGTTGGTGAAGTGCCATTCTTTAATTTAATCGAAGCACTTCCATTATTGTAAAGGGTTTTGATTACTCTGCAAAACATATCCCCAAAACCAAATTTTTATAATGAATTAATAATAAATTGGTGCTCTAGGGAATCGAAAGCCTTATAGAAATATAAGAAAAGAATGAAGCTGTCCTCCTGAATCAAGTCTGAATAATCTAATAAATCAAGAATCAACCTTATATTGTTAACAATGTGTCTTTTGCTCAAAAAAACAGATTGTGTCTCATCTATTACAGAACCCAGTATGTATTTTAATCTTTTAGCAAATGTAATAGCTAAAATTGTATAAATCACTGTTAAGCAAAGAAACAGGACACCAATTGTCAATTAAAAGTAGTTTGTAGGTGATCAATTCATAATTAATTTTCCCTGTTTTTACAGGGTGGCATAGTCAGCTAAATTTAAAGTTTCCCTTTCCGATTTGCCTCTGCTACAATTGTATAAAGTGCTATAGAAATAAAGCTGACCTGACCTGTACATTAAAACACAGATGGCTGCACAGATGGTCCATCACAGAGCAAATGGTCAGTCGGTTGGTACTCACTGCGCCTCCATATGGTTTTTATTGTGTAAAGCTTTTTAGAGGTTTTTATATACCAAATGATTGATTCAAAAGCTTATCGTTTCATGTCAAATCAACCAAATTCCAGAAACTTCCCCGGCTCAAATTTTAGATTCTGCTTATATTTTTCTGAAGAAAGATAAGCATGTATAGTAAAAAAAGCCAACATATTAAATGTTGTGGGTGAATATTTACTGAGTAAAACACTTTTTTGTAGAGGGGTGTCAAAATGACAATTTCCACCTGAAATTAAAAATGACTTCAGAAAGATGGCAGAACCATGATGCTGTTTTTAACACAGAGATTGGTAGATGGGAATGTATTATATTGATGACATTACCAAAGCTCTTTTCAGCCTGATCCAGTGTTAGTGTAAAACACTTTTAAAGATGTAAACAGGGATAAATTAATAAAAATGAATCTTTTTCATCTCTTGTAGAGACTTCAGGATTCAGAGAGGAGACACAGGTGTTGCAGCAAACCTCTGCTCTTTCTGCTCGGCCAGCATGTTCAGCCAAACCGATCAAATTAAAAAGTCATCTTCAAAGCCACTTCAGCAAGGCAGTTGTCTGTGGAGGTATGAATATCTTGAGTTGTTTGTTTAATATATGTTCTCACTATATATATTGCATAATAGTTTAACAGTGTACTTTTTTATTCTAGGCTTTGCTATACACCGATCATCAATTTGTTGCAACCAATTATTGGTGGGATTATTTAGTTGCTAAATAAGAAGAATATTCTTATTTTTGTTGTTCTTCATGCTCTACATCTTGTCTTGGGAGCACCCTTTGAAGTAATTATCAGTTAACCAGGAACATACTCTGAGTTGAATGAACTTACTCACGGATGTGTTTCTGGAAGCACGTACCTCGAGTAAGCAAGGTTTGGGGTTAATCCACCGAAGGTTCAGGGTTTATCTGACGGTAAGTTAACTGTGCTTTCTGGAATACACCCCTGTTCTCTCCTTTTGTCGGTTATTGTTTTATTATTATTGTCTTGTGTAATGTGTTGTCTCATTCTCTCAGGTAATATTGGCATACATGCTTTAGTTTGCATACATGGTACGTTTAACTGTAACAAAATACTGTTATTAAACCATTTCGATTATAAATTTTGTGCTAACTCTTGATTCAAGGTTAATATTGAAGCACTACCTATTGCAATACAATATAGTCACTCAATAGCAAAGCTCTCCCACATATTTAGCTATTCTTACTGCGCTTATTTCCGTCGTTGGTATAAGAGGCAGTGGGTGGTAATAGACTAGAAATGTACAGGTTTATACCATCGTGCTGATAACATTTCTTGAGTCATTTGGCAATCCTACAGCCTGAACCACTGTAGGATAAACTACCCTTACAGCAATATGAGGAAAAATAGGTGTAAGGTGCAGAAGTGTCTCTTGCTCCAGTGCTCATTACTCAGTCAATCCTTATTCACATTTAATTATGTAGCACAGCTTGTGTCAAAGCATCTTTACAGAGTCAAACAAGAATACAAGAGGACAACAGAGTCAGCAGCTGGTTCTGGAGTGCGACCTTCGGCAGATAATAGCAGCTACACACCCTTCAGGATGTTACTAATGTTACTAATTAATAAATTAATCCTTTCTTGTTCAATACATTGATAGATTTCATTTAAATGTCTGTGGGGGAAAAACATCTAAAGTCTGATATGATTTGAGGTGTTCTTTGTGATTTTTCTCTGTCAGCTGTTGATCTGCTGTAATACTGATGATCTCCAGCAGAGAGAGACACTTCACTGTCTGTCACTCAATCATCATCTCATGCACGACAACTTTATAGAGTTACAGCCTTTATACATATTGTTCTGTATCTGTCATTCAAAGCATACAGAAACAGCCTCGACTTTACTGTGACAGTAAATGTTTGGGAGTTTGGCTATGAAAACTTCACAACTGAAAAATGAAGTGTAGAGATGAAGAGCAGTTGTGTTATTCTGAAATGATCGAATGTATTTGATTGATTTTCAAATTGTTCTTTAAAGGCATTTATTTGATCAGAGCAACAGTAATTTATTTTTCACGTGTTTTTTACATGTTCTGGTAATTAAAAGATGTTTTTAGGACTGTAAATGTGAATTGTAAAAGTGCAATCAGTGTACTCATGTTGTGATTCTGATATCAGGTTTCCAAATGTTATGAAATGGGGTTTGATTTCCTTAATTGTTTCCACCTTTCAGACTCAGTCGCTCTTTGTTTTGTTTAAACTAAATTACATGGATCATAAAGACTGTACATACTTCCCTGAGTAAAAGGTCATCATATTGGAAACTTAATATTTCAATTCTTCTTCATAATGAAGTTCAAACTAAAATTGACAAATTAATTTCTTTTTATTGGGTTAAAGCTAATAAAGAGAATCATTTTTTGCAGTAAGTGGGAACTTCTTAAATTTGAAATGGGGAAGTATTGTCGGAAATATTGTAGTTTATTAGCAAAAACTAGGAAAAATAATGAAGACCATATTATGGCTAGAATCACTGCTTTATCACATAAACAGATTGAAGATTTTACGGATTCAGAGAGGATTGAGCTCATAGATCAGAAACATCACTTAGAGCATATCTATGAACTGAAAGCTGAAGTGCCTTCATCAGATCTCGCTGAAAGTGGTTAGAGGAGGGTGAGCAGAATTCTACAGTACTTATTTCTTTAGGCTGGAAAGACAGCGAGTTAAAAATTCTATTCAGCAGCTATGTATTGATGGAAAGGTAACTGATGACTTTAAGGTAATTGCAGATTTTTGTGCCAGATTTTATAGTGATTTATAATTATATTCCTCTAAATTCTGCCAGCAATCGGCCACACAATTTTTTAACTCTTTATCTTATATAAAAAAAAAATAGTGATGAAGATTGTAGTCTATGCACCTATTAGTCTTTCAGAAGTTATTGCCTCTATTAATAATCTAAAAAGTAACAATCCCCCGGTACCGATGGGCTATCTGCAGAGATTTATAAAGCTTTTAATCAAAAATTGGCTCCTTTTTTTACATAAAATGTTTTTAGAGAGTATTGAAAAAACAGCACTTCCTCCCTCTTTATGTCAGGGACTAATAACTTTAATACCCAAGTCCAACAGAGATCCCCTTTTAATTGAAAACTGGCGTCTGATTTCTTTACTGAACACTGATTATAAAATGATTGCCTACGTTTTGGCAAAGAGGATAAAATCTATTCTTAATAATATAATAGATGAGTGCCAATCAGGTTTTATACCCCAGAGACATATATCTAATAACATACGCCTGATTTTAGATGTGTTGGATTATTCAGATCTTATTTCAACTGATAGTTTTATCCTCTTTCTTGATTACTACAAAGCATTTGATTGTTTAGAGCATGAGTTTATGTTACAGGCCCTGCACAGACTTGGTTTTGGTCATTTTTTTTACAAATGTGTTAAGATGCTTTATAATAATGCAAATAGTTCTATCCGACTTACTAATGGCACTTCTCCTAGATTTCTTTTAAAACGAGGTGTAAGGCAAGGTTGCCCCATCTCTCCATATCTTTTCTTAATAGCTACACAATTTCTATGTTTCCATATTAAAGAGAGGCCTGTGAAGGGAATCTCTGTTGCTGGAACAGAATTAATTATTAGCCAATTGGCTGATGATACGGCATTGTTTTTAAAAGATGCCTCTCAGATCCCAGTTCCCTTGACGTTTCTTTTATCTTTCTCAAATGCATCTGGCCTTCTGCTTAATTTGAATAAATGTGAGTTACTTCAAATTAAAAAAAAGTGCTGCATCTTCTATCTGTAATATTCCCGTTAAAGAGAATGTCACATATTTAGGAATCAAAATAATTAAAGATTCTAAACTAAGATGTCAGGAAAATGTTATCCCAATTATGGAAAAATCTAAAATAAAAAACAAATGCAGTCTTTGGTTATTAAGAGATCTGTCATTGAAAGGAAGGACTGTGCTTAGAGGGTATCTCTAGATTATCCTATGCTGCTCATTCTTTATCTGTAGACAGACCAACCAGTAAGTTAATTGATGTAATGTTATTTAAATTTCTTTGGAAAAATAAAACTCATTACATTAGAAAATCTGTTATTTTATATTCTTACAATAAGGGTGGCTTAAATTTTATTGATTTTGATTCTCTCAATAACACTTTAAAAATCAATTGGTTGAATCGCTTTCTCCATAATCAGTCTTCTATTTGGAATGTAATCCCTCGATATGTCTTTTCACAATTAGGTGGAATTAATTTCTTATTAATGTGTACTTTTTCCATTAAACTCCCTATCAAACTTTCCAATTATCATCAGCAAATGCTTTTGGCTTGGAAACTTATTTATAAGCATAATTTCTCACCTCACAACTTTTTTATTTGGAACAACTGTAATATTTTACATAAGAGGAAATCCTTGTTTTTAGAAAATTGGTTCAGTAATGGAGTGTTGTTAGTGAGGCATTTTGTTTAATTATTCTGATTTGATTTTAAGATATCATTTTCCTGTATCTAGAAAAGAATTTAATAAAGTTTAAAGGCCATCTCTTTGGAAATGTGTATGCTCTTTAGAAATAATAACAGTGGCTCATTGATCTCTGTCTGTCCTCCTGAATCCAGTGGTTGGTTCTATTTGTTTCTCTGTTAAAAAATCCAATCACAAAATTAGGTCTTTATTCTTAGACCGTGTTACTTCTATTTCTTCCTCCATTTCTTATTGGAACAACTTTTTTGAGGATATTAAGTGGGCATATGTTTGGTCACTTCCTCAGAATTTTTTTTTTAACAAATAAAGTTAAAGAAATTTCTTATAAAATAATTCACAGGTTTTATCCTGTCAAGCAGTTTCTACAGAAATGTAAAAGTGACTTTGATATATCTTCTTGTTTTGTGAACTTTCCTCTGAAACTGTGGCTCAGTTGTTTCGGGAGAGTCCTTTTGTTCAGTCTTTTTGAAATAATCTTAATGCTCTGATTGTCCAAAATATTTTTTATGATTTCTCTTTGTGCTATAAACACATTATTTTTGGGTTTTATGTTAAAGATAAGAATCTATTTAATGCAGGTTTTTGTATAAACCTTCTGTTATTTATTGGAAAGTTTTATGTCCATAAATGTAAATATACTAAATGTAAACCCCACTTTAACATCTTCAAACAAGAACTGAAGTTGTATTTAAATACAATATCAATGTCTGTTAATAAGAAAGCTTTAAAAACTTCTAGAATTTGTGCCATATTTAAGATTTTCCCTTAATATATTTGTATCTCTATTTGTATGCCCTCTTTTTCTCTCTTTCTGTCAATTTTAAAGAACTTATGTTTTACGTTTATTTCTTTATCTATTAATCCTTGAGTATTTTATTTTTTTCTTATTTTTTAGGTACGTTGTTCGTTTTGTACATACTGTTCTTTTCTGTTTGTTATCTTTTATACTGTATTCTTTATTATTATTGCAATAAAAAAATAATAAATAAAGACTGTACATGCAAATGTTTATGCCATCTCAGATTTTTAGTTTAGTGTGAACTATATTTAATTTAAGTTCTGATTGCTTCTGTTCTGATAGTTCATACTGTAATGCTCCCTCTACTGGACGTATCAGGAACAACAGGGGCGTGAAACTGTCTGGCTGTAGAGCTGCCTGCTCCAGGGGTCTGCAGACTCCCCCCACTCGGTTTTTTTTTATATATATATATACAAGCTTCGGAGCTTCTGTGTTGAGCAACATCACTAACGTTAGTCGCAGGACAAGTTACTGACAAAGTAAGTGTAATTCTTGACTTGTATTACTGGATGGTAATGAATACTGCTGAAACTATTGCTGTGATGTCGTTGGTGTTTCGAGATCTTTATGATTATTAGTTCATCTCTTGAAGTGCATGTGGAAGTGTTGCTGGCATCGCTGATTATCTTGATAAAATTGGCAATATTTCACTTAAATATAGTTATGATTCTGTGTAAAATATCCTACATTTGTTCTACTTTAATCATAATGAGGACGTTATAATGTACCTTTAGTTGTTTATATGTTGCTTTATAATCTGTTTAGATCCAGTAATTATTAATCTGCTATCCGCCATTTAAGAAATTTGTTGATATTGTTTAATCTGAAATGCGACTTTTACTGTAACTGTATGTAGTATCAGTATGAGTATCAGTATCAGTATGAGTATCAGTATGATGTGCATTTATGGTGATGAAGAATGATTCATACTCTCTGATCAGAGTGCTTTAGTGGTTTACACCATTAACACTAAACAGATAAACAGACCCTGAATTTAGCTCGGCAATCCCCAGCAGCAGGAGGTAAATGTTAAACCACTCATTGAAGTCACAAGACTTCATCACATATAATGAATGGTTATGCTCTAATTATTCTTGACATTCCATCTGAACATCATGTTTTTCTGAAATGTATTCTGTTAGACACAATTTAGTTATCACTGGATTTTTGGTAGGGACATGTTCCTATATTTTGTACACCCTTGGATTATAAAGATTTTTAAAATTAAATAAATCTGAAAGGTCATCTAAAATCAGTTCATTTAGCAGAAATTCTGGATATAAAAAAAAAAAAATAGAAGAGAAAGTTGTTGTTCAGTTCTGCGGGGGAAGTTAAATCTGTGGTCTGTTGAAAGTGGGGGAATTATGTGTCACAAACAAGTCTATAGCTACACTGTTTTGCAATTACTGTGAGTTTCATATTTTGTATTCTTGTTCGTCTCAAGACTGTAGAGTCTCAAAGGTTACGGCTGTAATCAGTGATGTAGTCTAGTTTTTGTAGTGAGTATACTGTGATTTTCCCTCCCAGCCTCAGACTCACCCGTCACAGAGCAACACCTCATAAGCACCACCGCACTCACTAAAGCATACAGTGTGCATCTACATATAATAAATGTTGATAAAACATAAGCAGTCTTTCAGAATGCTCTCAGTTCTAAGCAACACAATACTTTACCAGCCAATGACATTTACAGCTGGAGAGACTGCACTGGTTTTCTACTGTTTAGTGTTAATCATCTAACTCAGCCAGTTACTGTAAGAGCTACATTTATCCTTAGATGTTATATGAATATGGTCCCTGGAGCACAGGTTTTATCAGCTGGGAATTTTCAATCACATTTAAGTGTTCCTGTTTTAAACTCCGTAGCCTGACTTTCAGTCCACAAGACTGGCCAGTAGTTCTCATCTCTCTCATCATCTGAAACAAGGAGATATTTAACATTGTATTCGGTTTACTGCTGTACACAGACACACACATACACACTCTCATCTTCTCCCGCATATATTGATCCACCACACTAACATTAGTGAAGTTATTAGCTAGTTATTTTGGCTTGCAAAAATTATTATACGTTTTATTATTCTTAGACCAGATCTGTAGTTTGTTGCTTTTGCACGTCTTTTAAAGCCTTGCTAATTAAAACATTCAAGCAATTTTACACCATTTAAGCACAAGATCACATGAAATAACTCAATTCAGTGCTTGCGAGCTGTGTGACACAGAGAGCCACGTCGCGTAGCTCTGACAGAGCGCGAGCCCCGACATGTGTTCAGTTTCACTTCGTAAGGGTGGTTTTCCTACAGTGATTCAGGCTGTAGGATTGCCAAATGACTCAAGAAACATTATCAGCACGATGGTATAAAACTGTACATTTCTTGTCTTTTACCACCCACTGCCACTTATACCAATGACAGAAATAAGCGCAGTTAGAATAGCTAAATACATGGGAGAGCGTTGGTATTAAGTGACTATATTGCAAAAGGTAGCACTTCAATATTAACCTTGAATCAAGCTCATAATTAATCATTGAAATGGTTTAATGACAATATTTTGTTATGGTTACACTTGAATTGGTTACAAAAAATAGATGAAGGATAGTAAACATAAACAGCTAATTGTGCCCAGCATGTATGTAAAATGTTACATGAGAGGGAAGAGGGAGGGGGGGGGGAGCCCCAAGAAGAGCTCCAGCAAAGAAAAGAGGCAACAAAGAAAAGAGACAGAGCAACAGTTGCAATCTTCTTTTCTCTTCCTTGACCATGCGACTAAAACCCAAATGTGAGACATTCAAATTGACCAATCAGCAAAATGTCACCAAAAACTGGGCAAAATGTGTGACAATTAGAAGACCCCCGATGTATACACATGTTGGCCTACAGGCCTTGATCGATATCAGCACTTCTGTGCCTTCAGGAATGCCAAATGGCCCTTTTGTTACTCAAGATAGCTTTGGGACAGGAAAGCAGAAGTCTTTGATTATTTTCAACCTTACAACTTCTTCTGGCGCTTCATGTCAAAATACATGATATCATGCCGAATATCATCAAAAACAGTTGTGTATTACTCAAGTAAACAAACTGTTGAGAAATAAATGGGATGGATCATTGGATTATAATATAATTATAATATTTAAAAGCGACCAGCTTTTTTTTACCAGCTGCTGGCTGTATTTAATTTTAATCTAACGAAAAAGAGAAACTCATTGTTCTTATATGCCAACAGTCCCCTGCTGTTACTTTAATGATAACATTTATGCTACATTTACTTACTAGGTATCGTTACGATAGCATCAGGCTCTTTTTCTGCACTGTCTATAGCATCAGCCTCACATCTGGCTCATTTTCTGTAGTTTCTGTAATGTTCATGCCATTCTGCTGCAGCTGCAATAGGCACGTTCCCATTACAGATTTACGCATAACTTTGGCGATATTTTGTAAATGTCGATACAAAAGTATTGCAATATGATGACATTTCCATTAACCGATGTTATGTGACTAAAACGTTTTTTTTTTTCCTCTCGCGATAAGTCATGGCAAAGGTCTGTCTCGTGTTTTCTTGATGACTAAAATACTCCGTCATTTTTGATTGTACAGATAAGAATAAGTTATCGTTTGAAACTGCAAAGGGTCTGCTTTTATTTGTGTATAGTCATAATAACAACAAAACAATGTGCTTTTGTAAAATAAAGAAAATGAACAGTGTGCGTTCTCTGCCGTCTCGGTCTCTGTCACCTCTCTTCACAGACACATAAATAAAACAACCTGGATCTCAGTGAATACTTGCCTCAAAGACATGAGAAAGCTTGACATATCTACTTTTAGTAAATCACATCCAAAACAAATATTCTCTGATGAAGTAATCCATATAAAACCAATGCTATGTCCAGTTTTTCCCGTCTCAACTCATTATCACAAATTGAAGTGTAATGTCACCCGAAGTAGCAGCGACTTCAGGGCAGGCTTACAAAAACACTAGCCGCATTTCCATTACCTTTCAAATTGCGCAAATTGAAATTGTGAATTGAAAATATGCCTAATGGAAACATGTCAATTTCCCAAAAAATGTTTACGCTCGCATGAGGTGCGATCTTTCCTAATGGGTATACGGCGTATACCTGCGTATCACGTAGACTACACCACTGGCTGTAACTTGACTGTAGTTTTAATCCAGTCTGTAGTGTAAAGACTGTAATTTCCTTAATATAAGGAAATAACTTTATATTTGGACATTCCCATTTGACGCAATTACCCCCAGAATGTGTCAGTGTTATGAAAATGTCAATAGCTCGCTCCCTCAACCAGTGGGAAATTACAGCATTGCTTGTAGCCACCTGATCGTGTGTTAGGTGTTGGATGACATTTCGGTGGAATCTACTCACAGGCTATGTGTGTCATTTTTCCTCAGATAAGCGATATTACCTTGGTTATAGCAGTCCATTGTCTATTGTCAATAGTGTAGCGATGTATGAAGCAAAGAATAGATATAAGTACTTTCAGACCATTCCCGTCTGAATCTTCCAGGTCTGTGTTTTTCCTCACACAACCTCTGTAAAAAATTCAACTTTTACCGACAAATTGGTTCACTAAGAAATCTAATCCCATTCGAATGTGAATAGGCATTTCCTGATCCCAATGGTTAATCTCATGTGTTTTTTACTTATTGACCTACTTTGTTCCTCCTGTTCCACCTTTCAATGAGGATTGCATCTGGCAAAAAAGCCATCACCAATTTCACCAACCTAGTAGGTTCTGTGGAGCTGGGCTATACCACCATTCCGACGATCAAGGATACGCTCAACATCCTCGGCTCCTTCCTGGAAGTCCCTCCCTCTCTTTCCAACTAAACCATGTAGGACCACTTCCGCCCTTATCGGAAAGTCATACATAGCAGCTGGTCAGGCAGATGTCCTTAAAGGGGTCATATGATGCTATTTTTAAAGATCATTATTTTGTGTATTTGGTGTAACAGAATAGGTTGACATGCTTTAATGTTCAAAAAAATGCATTATTTTTCAAATACTGTAGATTATTATAGTTGCCCCATCTCTCTTAAACACATTGTTTTCTACAAAGCCCCTCCTTCCAACAGGGACAGTCTGCTCTGATTTGCCAGCTGACCCATGTGGTGGCTTTCGCCGGTGCTGTGAGGAATCATTCTCAAAGTCTTGGGGTTTTGATGCCAGAAGAGAGACTTTATTATCATCAGGGACAATAAGGCTGATAAAACTCTGCAGAGAAAATCTCCAGAATCTATTTCTGTAACCTCTTTTATTCAGTTTTTTTCTCTAGGTGTGTTCAATACTTTGTATACATGTTTGTTGTGAGATCACGATGCAGTCAGGAGGCCTTAATTTTAGGTTCCGTGAAAATAATGGCCCCATTATATATTTTGCCTAAAGGATAAACAGGATACGCAGCCTCACCATATGTCTGCATATTCCATTCATGCAGGCCTCTACACACAGGCAGAGACATGAATGATTATACTTGATTCATTTATATTTTGATTAATAAAACTCTTTGTCACCCATTGCATTGTGATTGGCCGAACACTACAAGCACACGTCGGAAATGTAACACCCCTTACCATAATCGCAGGCTTCAGCTTTCAAAGTAAATATCAAGACAGTTAATAATGTTGTTAATTTTTTCCATCAGTTCAAGCCTGAAAGGGAAACGAAGTTGCATGACACACACACCCCTGTGAAACTTCTGCTCAAGTCGCACATGCAAAATTGATCAGCTTGGTCATCTGCATTTTCAGGATATGATAACTGAACTGACATGGTCAAACTGACGACAATATGAACTGTCTGAATGGCTGCATATGACAATGCTCCAGTGTTGCATCAGCTCTGCTCGACCGGCCAGTGTCAAACAGAACACAGTGCATCTATGTTTGTTATCTTCTTGCCGCCAGTTATAAGCAGAGAACAGAGGATATTATGTTCCTCTCAAGTTTTTTTCTCATTGACGCCCCCATCTCTCAGTCTGGGCTATTTGGGGAGGCAGTCTACTCTGTGGTTGATAAATTTTGGAAAGCCAAATCCCAATCAGTGGCAGTTTATTCCCAGGATGGCACGGGAGCCCCTAACCCCTCATCTTCCTTACCCAATGAGCTCACTTACTGGCACTACATTTTAGCAATATGCTCAGTGCGAAAGCGCCTTATGGTGACTCGTGACTCATGGATTCGGTGCTCTGTTGAGAATGACTTGTGTGTTCATTGTGAACATACTCTGGGCTGACTGAATGTTTTTATGTTTTTGTGTGTTTTGGGTTGATCAACCGAGATTTCAGGGTATATGTGATATTAAGTTAAACTTGTTTTCTGGAATACCCCTGCTCTTTCATTTACATGTGTTCATTTAGCTGGTGCTTTTATTCAAAGTGACTCACAAATAAATATCAAAATAACACACTGACTGCTTATCTTTCATATGATGAGCTGTCTGTGAATTCCCTGATGTTGTCATTGCCACGTGTAGTCATGTGTAATCTTCCTTGTGTTTTTTGTTTCCCTGTTGTAAAATGGTAATTATAACAGAATCCATTTACATAAAAGTCCAGATTCTTGTTTAAATTGCAGGGCGAGGTGGAAGGTAGAAAATACTTGTTGAACTAAATTCTATCTAGTTTTGATGAAAAAAAAAACAAAAACCTCTGAATAATAAATAAAGGGGCAGTTCACCCAAAAATTAAAATTCTGGCACTATTTAGTAATCCTCGTGTCATTCCAAACCTGTGTAGGGGAAGTACAGTTAAGACCTGTAGACCAGTTATGATGAATGAAGACCAGGAGTCAGAGATGCAATCAGTCGAGGAAATATTTACTCAAGAAATTTGTTTAGTTTCATCAGCAGAAGTCGGCTTCAATACTCAGCAAGGAGTTTGTAGGCTGCTCTCCACATACATCAAATACAGCAGCAGTTATACTCTAACAGAAATCAGTAAGCTATGTCATTACTTCGTTTCAGTTTTCTGATTGGCTAAAGCATAGATAAATTTGGAACTTCGTCGAACAATAGCAGTCAATGGCATATTTTCATTGATTATCAGCATGACATCAGGGCTTCGAGTCTTAGGCACAATGTGTCCCTCCTAGCTCACAGAACAGCATTTTGATTAGTCTGGTTGTCATAATATGGTCATTCCAACACCCTGGATGCTACTTATTCACCTTACGGGAGCCATGTCTTCCTGCAACAAACACACACACACACACACACACACACACACACACACACACACACACATCGTCTTCAAGGCTAGAGGATTCAGAGCTCTAGCTGGATCAGGGAGCTTTCCCCCAAACATAGTGATGAGACATCCTTTCTCACAGTGAGAGGTTCAAACAATATTCTGCATTTATTCTCTTAAGTACAGTATGATGCAGGGAAAGCCCTGTGTGTGAGAAGCATGTTATATTTGAAGATTCACTAATCATAACCCTACTTCACTATAAGTGTCACGCCCCTGGACTTTTATTTGTGTTTTCACTCCCCATGTGTGACCTAGTTTCTGCCATTTTCCCATTATGAGTTAATCACCTTCATTGTGTTCACCTGTCTGCCTCTCGTTATCCCCACTATATCTGTTGCTGTCCTTTTGAGTTCAAGCTGTCGGTTATTGTTGATGTTACCCTGTGTGTGTGTACCGTGTCATTCTAAGTTCCATTAAATCTCTCATTCCCGTTTAAACCTTCGTCTTCGTTCATCTTATGTGTCCACCGCTCACACCCGTGACAGAATAACCGACCCATACAAAAAGTGAAGTCTAGCTGCGTGTTTCCCCTCGTTTTGTTTTCCGTTTTACCAGTTTTTATTTTCTGTTTTGTTATGAATGACCCTGCCTGCCTTCTCCTCATGCTGGAGCAGAGGAGCCTTTCCCTCGAGGACCATACAAGACTCTTTGTGGAAATATCCAACTACACCCACTACCCGGACTACTGCCTCTGCACGTTCTACCGGACGAGCCTAAACGCCGGGTGCAGAGCGCGGTTGTCCGGGGATGGTCCTCGGGGAGATTTTGCCACCTTTGTGGAGTGGGTGCTGGTGTCTTGTGGATCCCCACTGACCGTGGACTACGAGGAGAATGACACCAGTCCCACTCCTGACCCAGAGCCCAGCCCACCATCACCCCGAGCCGCAGAGCGTCAGCCCGAGCCCACCGCGGACGGAGAGCCAGAGCCCAGAGCAACCTACGAGCCATCGCAAAGAGGAGCGACTGAGCTGGAGATTGCCCCGGAGCCAGAGCCACATGGACCGTCCGACCAGGTGCGAGAGCCGGCTACATCGCAAGCGACAGTGGAAGTTACAGTGGAGCGTGAGGGTGCTGAAGGAAGCCCCGCCCACTGCACCGCCGCTGAGGGTGAGCAGTTACAGGACTCTGAGGACTCAATAAATTGGGAAATTCATGCAGACATGCCTTCCATGCTCACGCCGTCATCTGAAGTCTCTAACTACCCAGAATTGCCTCCGCTGGTCCCGTCCAGCCCACCTTTGCCTCCGCTGGTCCCGTCCAGCCCACCTTTGCCTCCGCTGGTCCCGTCCAGCTCAGAGCCTCCCGAGTGCCCCCTAGAACCCGCGCTGCAAAAGCGCCCATCAGAACCCGCGCTGCAAGAGCGCAAACCAGAGCCCGCGCTACAAGAGCACCGCCCAGTGCCTGCACCAAGAAGGCACCTCCCTGTCTCCGCGCTGCAAGAGCGCCCCTTTGAATCCGCGCTGCAAGAGCGCCCCTTTGAATCCGCGCTGCAAGAGCGCCCCTTTGAATCCGCGCTGCAAGAGCGCCCCTTTGAATCCGCGCTGCAAGAGCGCCCCTTTGAATCCGCGCTGCAAGAGCGCCCCTTTGAATCCGCGCTGCAAGAGCGCCGCCCAGAGTCTGTACCTGCAAAGCGCCCTCCAGTGCCGGCTCCTCGAAAGTACCCCACAAGGATTAGCCCGGAGGCTCAAAAATGCCCACCCTCCCACCCGCTCCTGCCTTCTCCTATCATCCCAGCTACCGCAGCCCCGCCACCGCTGCATCCTGGCAGCCCCTCTGCTCACCCTCAGCCCACCATCTGTGTGGTGGGATCGCCGCGGGTCTGCCTGTCTCCATCGGCGTCGTGGCTGGGGGATCCCTCGTCTTCGCCTCCAGCCTCTGAATCCTGGACTCCACCTCGGCCCTCCGACCCGTCGGCTCCACCTCAGCTCCTAGCTCCCTCATCTCCACCGTCGCCCGTCGGCCCACCAGCTCCACCGGGCTCCTTCGTCCCTCCGGCTCCGCCTTGGTCGGTCGTCATCCCGCCATCGCCTCAGGACTCCACTCCTCCGGCTGTGCCTCGTCGCTCCGTCCGGCCAGTCGGCGGCCATTCCTCCTCCATGGCTCCTCCCTCCGTCGGCTCCACCCTGGGCCGTCTTCATGGCTGTGGCCTGGGTCCTGCCGGGCTCCTCCTGCTCCGGATCCCTCCTTCCTCCGTCCTGGCTCCTCCCTCCATCTGACCCGCCCTGGAATCTGGTAGTCGTCCTCCTCCCGGGTGTCCGTCCTCCGCCCGAACCTCCTCCGGTATTGCCTGCCTTCATGCCAGCCTTTCGCCACTCCCCTTCTCCTTCCCCTTCTACGGCGCGGGGACGTGCCTTCCGGGAGGGGGGCGAAATGTCACGCCCCTGGACTTTTATTTGTGTTTTCACTCCCCATGTGTGACCTAGTTTCTGCCATTTTCCCATTATGAGTTAATCACCTTCATTGTGTTCACCTGTCTGCCTCTCGT
The DNA here is from genome assembly GCA_036784905.1 of Acrossocheilus fasciatus. Taxonomy (NCBI): domain Eukaryota; kingdom Metazoa; phylum Chordata; class Actinopteri; order Cypriniformes; family Cyprinidae; genus Acrossocheilus; species Acrossocheilus fasciatus. Next base: position 1,588,379 of record CM071958.1, read on the forward strand.
TATCCCCACTATATCTGTTGCTGTCCTTTTGAGTTCAAGCTGTCGGTTATTGTTGATGTTACCCTGTGTGTGTGTGTACCGTGTCATTCTAAGTTCCATTAAATCTCTCATTCCCGTTTAAACCTTCGTCTTCGTTCATCTTATGTGTCCACCGCTCACATCCGTGACAATAAGATTACAGAAATAATTAAAATCATTAAATTCATAGAAAGATAAATATAGATTAGTTACTGATTGTAATCATTCAAAAGCATATAATAAAAAGCAAGGTGGGGAATCCACTCTTTCATCTGTATGACTAACTGATTTCTGTGGAATATAAATGAAAATGGAAGTCAGTGGTAACCAACTCTTTTTTCCCTTTCAGAAGAAAGTAAGCCAAGCAGGTTTGGGATGACATGAGGATGAATAAATGATGACAGCATTTTAATTCTGTGTGAACTATCCATTCAAAGACAAAACTGATGCAAAAGTAAGTTTTAAGGCCCCTTAAAACAGGACGAGATCTTAAACAAAGCATCAAACATTATGCACCATGAAGTGTAAACATTGAACATTTTATGTTTTATAGTTATTTGTCATTTAAATAATTACTTTTTTTTCAAACCCACCCACTTTTCTGTTTGGTATAGATATGGGAGTTTTACCTGCAAACCCATGTGAGATTGCTGTATGATTCATCTGGTATTTATACAATAGATTTCCTTGGTATTCCTCTCATTTATAATTAACTAGATTATAATTTAACTATATTTAGAGTAGTTTTGTCGTTTGATAAAATGTAGTGAATTGAGTTATTTAGCATCTTCAGATGTTAATTAAAAAAAAATGAATGCTTTAACTTTCTTTCCTAAATATATGTTATGTATATGAAATATAGGCATTTTGTAAATTGTCATTCCCCTTGACATGTCACTTGCTGGTGCATTAGTGTAAAAAATAGTAAGTCAATGTTTAGTTTTGAGCACCATAAATTTGAGTAAAATTGATTTAAAAGTGTCTGGCACAATTTATTTCTGTCTGTTTTTCTGAAAGCCATCTAACACAAATCTCTTTTTCAGATCCATGAAACAAAAAGCGCAAAATGACCACCTCTGCACCAGAGATGATTTATTTAGTTCCGAGATATGTGTATAATCCATAATCTATCAAAATTGCTTCCTCTGTTCTTCGTGAGCATTGTGCTTTGTGTGGCAGCCTGTAATAATGCAGAATATGAAGTTAATGGCGAGTGTTGCCCGATGTGTGATCCAGGTAAGTCCTGTATAAGACTGCTCTTCACTCAAACCCACAATAGATGCAGATGAAGTCAGATACTTACTTTTTCATTATAGGCTTTAAACTGTATCATTCATTATTGCTGATGAACAACTGTAATACGCTCATTAAATAATCTTCTATGTTTGGACTGATGTGGTCAGGGCCTTGTTAAAAGTAAACCTCCACCAATCTGGTATTTCTCTGTGGGCGATGCCAAGTAGCGGGTCTCCCATTGGCAGAAATTACACATAAAAATATTACTGTATATAGAAACAACTAGAGCTGGCCAGGTGTTGAATTACAGCGTGAAATCTATTTATATAGTACACAGTTTTATTTATGAATGTTAATGCACATTTGAATTTTCATTATAAGTCACTTATTTGACAGATATTATTATAGTTACATAATCCACACATAGATCTCAAGGTCTAGGTTAGTGGATTCAAGGATGGAAGATGGTTTGGAATCACTGATCCATCATTGTATTATACACATGACTCCAGTCTAGAGTTGGGTATTGATGCAGATTTCCTGATTTATTTCACTCTGACTCTAATCTGCAAACATTCACAACTCTTGTCAAGTTGTTCAGCAGAAGCAGATATCCCTGAAAATAGGCATAAAGTAAAAAAAGAGGTCAAAAACCAATATTGGGATTGTTCATAATATCTGTGTACCCAGCGTTATTACAGTCTGATTATTTGTATTATTTTGATTATTTATTCTAGACTGTTTTCTAAATCAGAACAAGATTTATTGGCCAAGTGTGCAAAAGCACACGCACAAGGAATGTGTTGTGGCATGAGAAATGTACTTAACATAAAATCCAGATACAGAACTTAAGAAACATACCAAAAAAATATATTTTCATTTTTAAGTCTACACAGTTTATAGAAATATACAGACATACAATAAATACAATTTATACAGTTAAAAATGCATGTAAAAGTTATGTACATATGGCATGTATAAATAATGAATAATAATTGTGATGGCAATTGTTTTATATTGTGTAGGAAAGCGAGTTTATAGACATTGTGATGAGTACACAAGCACAACATGTGCTTCATGCCCCGTGATGACCTTCACTGACGCTCCTAATGGATTTACTGAATGTCTGCACTGTTCTGTCTGTGATCCAAGTGAGTCGTCATGGTTTCATGCTTCCAGATATATTGTAATGTTTTCTCTCTTGCTGACTTGTCATTTCCAGGTTTTCTATAATTGACTCATTTGTTTGCTTTCTTGTCAAAGGTAATGGTCTGAGAGTAAAGCAGGCGTGTACATTAATATCAGATACAGTGTGTGAACCTCTGCCAGGTTATTACTGTATAGACTTGCTCTCCAACTGTAAAAAGGCCATGAAACATTCATCCTGCTCACCTGGACAATACATCAAACAAAACGGTCAGTCTTTTATCAGACAAACAGCTTTAATATGCATCCATAAAACTGAGAACAATAACTCTGCTTACAAAACCACCTGAAAAAAAATCTACTAAATTATGATTAGGCTGATTATTAGTTAGTTATGTGAAGATTAATTTAGTGTTTCAGATGCTATACTGAATAATGATGCTTTTATTGCTCATGTACTGAGATGTTTTTTAATTGTGTTTGTATAGGAACAGAATTCAGAGATACAGTGTGTGATGACTGTCCTGATGGTTCATATTCAGATGGTACATACTGCAAATTGCATACAAAGTAAGTATTAATATTTTAAAACACTGACACCTTCCTTAAATTAAATTTGTTGTTTTATAATTTACTTCAGTAGATTTTTTTTCTCACAAGAGATATATTTGTAGTTTAACTTGAGTACTGTATCTCTCTCTAACAGCTGTGAGTCTCTTGGCAAAATAACAATCAAGGAAGGAACCAATACGACTGATGCTGAGTGCAGTAATAGAGCTCGTTCTTATTTACTGCCACTGATTCCGTGTGTGTGTGGAGTGTGTTGGTTGTTTATTGTCATAATTGTAATTATTGTAAAGAAAAAATATATGCGAAATAGTGGATTAAATCGAGTTACAACCCAAGATGTGGACCTGTAAACTTTTTTAATCATGTAATTTTCTTTTTATATATATATATATATATATATATATATGGTAAGTTGCATAGATCCCCAACAGATCTTTTAAAGAAGATTCAGTCATGTTTAGTGGACATTTTTTGGGACAAGCTGCACTGGGTACCAAAAAGTGTATTGAACCTTCCTAACGAAGAAGGAGGACTTGGACCAGTGCATCTACAAAGTCGAACAGCTGCTTTCAGAATTCAGTTCATACAAAGACTTTTAACAGACTCAGAGAACTCAAACTGGAAGAAGGTGGCCTTCTCTCTTCTGAGAGGGTTTGAAGGCCTGGGATTGGACAGAGCCTTACTTTGGAAGTTTCCTGTTTTTTATCAAAATATTTTTAAAGTGTGGGCCGTGTTCAAGATTCCAGAGGAGAGGACTGTGAACTCTTTGCTGTTGCACGAGCCATTAATGTTTGGCTCATGTTTGGCCTTGTCCAGTGAACTGAGTCACTTTGTGACAGAAGAGGATCTTCTCAACTCTGGACTTTTAACTACTGGACAAGTTCTACAAGTAGCTGGAGCTAACAATATAGATCTACTCGTTTGGTTGCCAGAGTACTTGACAAGTGGAAGACCGCTTTGTCTGAAAAAGAACTGAAATTGTTATCGGATTACTCTCTGGGTCTTATTAATCCAGATTTTACTGATTCTTTTCCTGACTTGTATTTAACTCCCATAATGGACAACTGTGGAGGAGGCTGTTTCTTAGAGGTTAACAGTTTGGTTGTGATGGGCTCAGATGTTACTTCTGGAAAGGTCTGTTACGAAATCTGTGTTAAAATCTTTAACAAGAAGGCCTTGGATAAAAAAAAAATGATACAACTTGGCGTGGTATGCTTCATGTGAGAGAGAGTGAAAAACCTGAGTGGAGAGTAGTGTATAAGTCACCATTATCTGAGAGATTGGAGATTTGCACTGGAGTTTGTTACATGGTGCTATTGAGGTGAACGCTTTTGTTTCTGTAATTAACCCAGATGTTGATCAAAACTGTTCTTTTTGTTCACAAAAGGAAAGTGTCTTCCATGCATTTATGCAGCGTTCTAGACTGTGTTCTAGTGTTATTGTTTTAAATAACATTTTTAATTGCTTTAATTAATGTTTTTCAATTAAGGTGTTTATTTGTGGTTTTAAATATTAACAGAGTCGTAAGTATCAGTGTCAGTTGTTTAATTTTATATTGCAACATGCAAAAATGGCAATTTATACTACAAGAAAAGAAAAAAATGATCATGGGGTTTGCAATTATTTAAAGGCAGTATTTACTAACTCTCTTAAATCCAGAATCTTAATAGATTTTAATTATTATAAAGTAATCAATGATCTTGCAAAGTTTGAATTGATTTGGTGTCTTAAAGGGGCTCTGTGTGAAATTTTTATTGATGAATTTGATTTTTTTATCTAAATTTTTGTATATTGTTTTTTGATTAATGATGGATTCAATTTGTAGTTGTTGTATATTGTAATAAAAGTGGCTTGAAATCTCAAATCTCTCTCTCTATAAATTCAATTCAATTCAATTCAGTTGTGCTATTCCACAGTCATGCCAATTTGTCACGATCCAACTGGAGCCAGGGAAATGAGGAGACGAGGAATACTTTTAACACACAGACTTTAATGATGAACAAACGTAGGGGTCACAGGAACTCAGGAATGACGTATAACAGCCAACGTGGAGACAGGGAAACACAGGGCTTATAAACAGAAGGAAATCAAACGAGGAGAACTGAAACAGGTGGGGAACAATCAAACACGGAAGGAGACTAATCAACTCATAATGACATTCAACGACGACAGGAACAGGAACAAACCAAAAATGGGCACGAGAGGAGGGGAAACACAAGACACAGGAAGACAGGACTGACATTACTCCCCCCTCCCGGAAGGCGCGTCCCGCGCCTTGCAGCATCCAACGGGGAGGGGGGGTTGGGCGCTCTGGAGGCCTCTAGGGACCAGGAGACATGACATACGGCCTCCAGGGCGGCACCCGTTCCGGGAGCCATGGCGGATCAGGAGAGTCCGGCTGGTCTGCCTCCGAGACCTCGGCCCCAGACCCCGCCTCGGCCTCTATGACAGGAGCCCTACTACCCCCACCCCAAAATTTTCTTGCGGAAATTAGGGGTAGTTTCCAGCAGGCGTTCAGGGGGAGTAGACTCTTGGGGGCGCTCTGGGAGCGTGGAGCTGGACAAGACCAGCGGAGACTCTTGGGGGCGCTCTGGAAGCGCGGAGAAAGGAAGGGGCTCTTGGGTACGCATTCGTGGAGCAGGCACTGGGGGGCGCTCTGGCAGCACGGAGCTGGACGGGACAAGCGGAGACTCTTGGGGGCGCTCTGGAAGCGCGGAGAAAGGAAGGGGCTCTTGGGTACGCATTCGTGGAGCAGGCACTGGGGGGCGCTCTGGCAGCACGGAGCTGGACGGGACCAGCGGAGACTCTTGGGGGCGCTCTGGAAGCGCGGACTCTTGGGGGCGCTCAGGAAGCACGGGCTCTTGGGGGCGCAGAGAAAGGAAGGCGCCTTCGTGGCGCAGGCACTGGGGGGGCGCTCTCGAGGAGCGGGCACAGGAGGGCGCAGTCGAGGAGCGGGCACATGAGGGCGCTGTTGAGGAGCGGCTACTGGGCTAGGGAGAGCAATGGCCGGCGGGCCGCGAATGGCGGCGTGAATTTCCCCGCAAACGGCGGGCTTGGGAGAACCACGGACGGCGGCGGGCTGGTTCTGGCTCGGGGCTGGAAACTCTCCAGACACCGGAGGATCCCTTCCCTCCAGCACAGTCCTGTGGTGTCTGGGACATCAGTGAACAATACATTTATTACACAATTTATTAATCTTTGTTAATAAAAATACAGTCGTTCATTGATCATGTTAGTTCACAGTGCATTAATGTTTACAAACACAACTTGTGATTTTAATAATGCATTAGTAAATGCTGAAATTAACATGAACTAAGATTATAAATGCTGCAGAAGTATTGTTCATTCTTATTTCATGTTTACAGAGTTTAATATAGCAATGTGGTCGCTCAGTTTTTCAAGATCAATTTTAATCGTGTAACTGTTAATAATAGATTTGAACAAATAAATGAAGCATTACTACACACAGGCCGTATTGATGGCAAATACAAAAATAAGACGAGTAAAGAAAACGCAGTACTTATTAAAATAATCACCCTTTACTTAAATATATGAACACAGAAAACCTCTGTTAACAGGTTAATGTAACATTTCCCATTCTATGACTAATAAAATAATCGCAACTTACTCTATATAACTGAACATGGCTTTCCTCGGAGTAGCTGCGTGCGCTGTCTTCTTGTTTGACAGGTGTCAGGGTTAATACCAGGGGCGGTTCTAGACCACAGTAACTGGGGGGGCCAGACAGGGGTCACTTGAGATTTTAGGGGGCACACTTTTAAAATTCTTATTAACCTACTAGTAATATTCATTCAGTCATTTTTCACCATGTCATGTATCACTGCAATCTCTAAAAGTAATCTATAACAATTTCAACTAAAATGAATGTTTCATCATGTTTCATTTATTTGACAAATAATTTTGTATTGTAGTGTCAGGGGCATCATGTACTCATTATTTTTGAGGGGGCACAAGTGAAGGGTTATACCACTGTATACCACTGTATAACTGATATAGGCTTATGTCCCTACTGAGAAAAAATAAAATAAAATATAACCATCACAGAAAATTTTAATGGTTTCCACTACAAAAATCATTACAAACATTACAAACCATTAACTTTTAACCATAAAAAAAAAAAAATAGTTTTCTGTTGTGTATTTTGGGACATATTCCATTAGGATTTATTGGTTTTAACAAGCCAACAATAGATGGTGACCAACTACCAGTAGAGACCAACAGGGTCATTACAGTTTCCAGTAAAACCAATACAAATCCCATTATAACCAGTAAAACCATTACTAATTTTGTAATTGTGTCTATTGTTTTGTTTTTTGTTTTTCAGCAGGGGTTTTATTATTTATTTATTTATTTATTTATTTTTTTATTCGATATATCCCCAAAATATATTATGAAATATCTCGATTCTCAAATATGTGTAAGTAAATGCATTTCACACCTTTATAGATTAGCTACCATATGTTAGTTGATCTATAATGAGCGATGTGCAAAGTATAGCCTAATACTGTAATCTATTAACTGTGCATAAAAGTCCCTCCTTTTACTTAAGTACCAGATATGGGTGTCATACCACAAAATACTTTTAATACAACTGAATGTGAATTTAATAAAAACATTGTAAGTTACTAATTAGCATAAAACTTTCATTGTACAAAATAGAGCAAAGAACGTTTACATTATCAAAGAATATTTTCACTTCAGTCCAGCGAGTTCAAGCACTCTCAGAAACTCCCATAATAATCTCTAAAGCTGTTTACACTGTGAAATTAATATCTTACTACTTACATTCGTACATCATCACTTTGTTGTTTCTTATGAGAGAATTAGTCAGACAATTCAGTCAGAGAGCACGCGGTGACGAGACAGAGTTTCAGCGATGACTCATCTGAACGCCTCTGATTGATCCTTGCATTCATAAGCATTGTGCATTTTGAGTTTTGTACACACACACACACACACACACACACAGTGAAAATCACGAAAAATCATGAAACAGTTATTTTTTTCTTAACTTATTTGAAAAAGTGAAACTTTCATATATTCTAAATTCATTACATGTAAAGTAAAACATTTCTAAAGTTGTTTTGTTTTAATTTTGATGATTAGAGCTTACAGCTCATGAAAGTCAAAAATCCAGTATCTCAAAATATTAGAATATTTCCTAAGATCAATCACAAAAAGGATTTGCAAACCAGAAAAGTTCAAGTTCTTTAAAGTATGTTGATTTATGCACTCAATACTTGGTCGGGGCTCCTTTATCACAAACTCCAGCATCAGTGAGGTGCGGCATGGAAGCGATCAGCCTGTGGCTCTGCTGAGGCACTATTGAGCCTTCAGCTCGTCGGGATTGTTGGATCTCATCTTTCTCTTGAAGTTTTGGCTCTGTGGGCAGGTGCTAAATACCTGCTGGAAAAGGAAATCAGTATCTCCATGAAGCTTGTCTGCAGATGGAAGCATAAAGTGCTCCAAAATCTCCTGGTAGACGGCTGCATTGACTTTGGACTTGATAAAACACAATGGACCAACATCAGCAGACGTCACGGCACCCCAAATCATCTCTGACTTCAGAAACTTCACACTGGACTTCAAGCAGCTTGGATTCTGTGCCTCTCCTCTCTTCCTCCAGACTCTGGGACCTTGATTTCCAAACGAAATGCAAAATTGACTTTCATCTGAAAAGAGGACTTTGGACCACTGAGCAACAGTCCAGTTCTTTTTCTCCACAGCCCAGGTAAGACGCTTCTGACGTTGTTTCTGGTTCAGAAGTGGCTTGGTAGCCCTTTTCCTGAAGACGTCTGAGCGTGGTAACTCTTGCACTGACTCCAGCTTCAGTTCTCTCCTTGTGAAGCTCTCACAAGTGTTTGAATCAGCTTTGCTTGACAGTATTCTCAAGCTTGCGGTCATCCCTGTTGCTTGTGCACCTTTTCCTACCCAATTTCTTCCTTCCAGTCAACTTTGCATTTAATATGCTTTGATACAGCACTCTGTAAACAGCCACACCTTTCAGTAATGACCCTCTGTGACTTACCCTCTTTGTGGAGGGCGTCAATGTTCGTCTTCTGGATCATTGCCAAGACAGCAGTCTTCCCCATTATTGTAGTTTCAAAGAACAAGAGATACCCGGAATTTATACTGTAGTTTTATGGTCATTTAATGAAACTCAAATGTAAATATTCTAATATTTTGAGATACTGGATTTTTGACTTTCATGAGCTGTAAGCTCTAATCATCAAAATGAAAACCAATAAACTTTTGAACTGTTTTACTTTACATGTAATGAATCTAGAATATATGAAAGTTTCACTTTTTGAAACGTTACAAAAAAATTAACTTTTTCACGATATTCAAATTTTTTGAGATGCGCCTGTATGTATTTTTTTGTGTGTGTGTAATTGTAATAGACATTGTGCATTTAACTAGTCCACAACCATTAATCAGTGCACTAATATAAGAAATAATTGCCTGTGTCTGTGATGTTCCTCATTTTTAAGATACTCTGAATAAAACCATGTGCTAAATGAATAAATGTCAATGTCAACAAACAGAAAAGCTGTTAAACGAACAGTAAAGTTTCACTATTTTTCTGCTGAATCTGTTGGATATTCAGGAGATCATCAAGTTACCTACAGCTGTCATGAGGCTTATCAATTTCTTAAAATGTCCTGTGTGAATTTTCCCAATCTGTGACCTCCATTTAGAAGAAGAAAGAATACGTTAAAATTGACTGCAATGTACATTAAATTTGAATTAAATTTGCTAATTTGAATTTTACTATTTTTGAGGGACATGAAATGTTTTAAAGTTCTAAGATATTTGAGTCACATTTATTTATTTTTGGTTTTGTCAAGGTGTAAATGTTTTTTTTTATTTTTTTATTTTTTTATTTTATTTATAACAATATTAACACTGGTGTTTCCATGAATTGGATTGTGATGTGCAGTATTGACTATTTAAGGTTATTATTTATTTGAAACTTCTATGGATGTTGTTGTTTATCAATAAACAATATTTGATATGTATTTGTTTTAGTTTTTCAGGATGTTCATAATAAGAATAAAAATGTCTATAGCAGGAACATTAAACTACTGGGTGAGTGGGAGGGGGGGGGGGGGGACAAATATTAAAGAACTGGAATTGGGAAATGGTGCCTCAAAGCACCAAGGTGGTTCCTGACCATTCTTAATAAAAGGGATCTTCCAGGAACCGTTAAAGTTCCGAGACTGTGATTAACGTGATTAAATTTTTTAATCGATTGACAGCACTAATTCAAATATAATATAACTATGGTAAAAGTGAAAGTGACATGAGGCCAAGTATGGTAACCCATACTCAGAATTACTGCTCTGTGCTACTGCGACTTCCCCACATTCCCCACATAGTCATTTGGTAAAATATGCAGACGATACTGTGCTTCTGTCTTTGCTGTCGTATCCAGATCAGGAATATAGTCTGGTTTGGGGTGATTTTATTCAGCAGTCCACAACAGTTAAAAGTTCACTTCAGGGATTAAAACAAAGTTGCGTCAAAGAGTTTGAAGTTCGGTGTTTGACAAAACAGAGCAAACGGAAACAGAGGCGGCTTCATATGTACGCGAAAACATCCATCACAACTCTGAGATCCCTGCTGATGTTGTGCCGTCTGAGCTTCAGAAGGGGGATTTTTATCACCTCATGAGGAGACGCACATTATGGCTTCGATTGTAAGAACAGGAAGACTGTGAAGTTCTTACTCTGATATTCTGCAAACAGAAAAAGGCTTTAATTCAAAGAACAGGAAACATGCCAGAACGGAGAGGGTGTGGTTTTGGCTGGTTTTGAAGTTGTCAATGAAGAACAAGAACTTCCTCATCTTGACAAGTAGAACACATGCAGTATACTCAAAAAACTTATATCCACAGACGCAGTGACTGATGCTTGATATAATGCTGATATTGTAATTTAACTGAGAAATGATGTACAATTTACTTAAATAAAATGAACGCTATCATTATCATCATGTTGCTGAATGGCATGTGGAAGGGAAGACTGATGGACACAGTTGTTGGCTGATATTTATATTCAAAAATGTTCATATAAAAATTTAATCTGATACATCAGTCATCATTATTTTATTCAAGCACATTCAGCTTTTTTTATGTAAAGTGTGTTGTGTTCTGTGCTGAACATTTGCTACATTTGAATATGAAATAGCAAGAACATTCCCATTCTTTATAGATAGCATTGTGAACCACTAAAAACTGATTTGAGTATTTGATGTAATTTTCAAGCTTTCATGCATAAACTCATCTAAAACAAAACAAATCATGCATAATGAAATCATACAAATTTTATGCATAAACTCATCTAAAACAAATCTTGATCTGTTTCTTATTATTTAAAGTATTTCTAATACCATTAAAAAAGTGCACACACACACACACACACACACACACACACACACATACACAAAACAAGAACATGAAGATAACCATCAAATACATGGAACAACGCCAAATCCGCCTGGTCAAAATAAAGCCCAAAACCAGACAATGAACAGCAGAAACTCAGGAGTGTGAATCAATCTGAACTAAACTAAGTAGATAAACCATGGCATTGTTTATGTGAACATGATCAGTGATTTAGATGATCATATAATGTCTCAGGCGTTTCATCCCCACCCTCATGATGTGTGTGATGAGAGTCTCTTTATGCTCCGTGTGTGACATTATGATCCTCATTCAGCTGCAGATCAGGGCCTGTATTCACAAAACATTTTATCTTACCACTAAGACTTCTCCTAAACAGCAGTAAAAGTTTTTAGCTAAGAGTTTTCTCTTAAAACCTGTTCTCAAAGCTGCTGATTAGTGATGGGTCGTTCTTGAACGATTCGTTCATTTTGAACGAATCTTTAATGTGACTCGGGAAGAACGAGTCGTCTCGGGGAGTGATTCGTTCAGTCGCGCATGTGCAACATACAATAGGTTCTGCACTGAATTAGTTCACCTGTTTCGAGTCTGGGAAAAAGACTTAATAATAATAATAATAATAATAATAATAATATTAATAACCAACTCTTTAGTTTATTACCTTTGTTACCACATTCAGTGCTATGGAAAATAACCATCATGACAGAAATTCACACATTTATAAACTTTAAGAAATAAAAAGCTACAATTTGAGGCCAGAAATGCATCAAGTAACTGTAAGAGTAAATAATAATAATAATAATAATAATAATAATAATAATAACTATGCAGCTATTTGTAAGGAAGGTTGTGAATTAACTAATTTCTCTATCCAATGCTGTTATGTCACGTGACAAAAGAACGAACGACTCGAGATGAACTAATCAATTCTCTTCCGGCTCAGACTGCATACGTTTAGCTCATGAGGCTGTCACGTGATGAACGAACGACTCGATCCCGAAGACTCGAAACAGGTGAACTAATCATAGACTAAAGACCCAGGTAAACAATGAATAATTATTTTCTGTTTCTTATACCCAGTGGTCGAATTGTAAAAAAAAAAAAAATCAGGGGGGAAATTTTAGACAATGATTACAAAATTGGTTTCATTTTTAAAAAGATTTCTATTTAATGAAAAATTAGCCTTATTAAATGAACTGTTATTTATAAGTTTTTTTTTTCCTTCTGGGGCCTGAAATATAGGAATTTTGATTATAATTAAACAATATTTTGCTTAATGTGTTTTTGTGCCAGTAGCCCCTCACTGCAGAACAAAGATCCAGGGGGCGGAGATTAGTAGGTTCAGGGGTGGAGATGGGTGGGTTTAGGGTTCAGGGGGTGGAGACGGGTAGCTTTAGGTAAATGTAAGGTGGGAGGAGTTGGATCTAGATCAAACCACACCCTCTGGATACTGTGTTCTGCAGTGAGGAGCCACTCTTTTGTGCTGGCACCTTGTCTGGTTTAGGTCTGTCATGAATTAATAAACATGACAATACAACCGCCAGTAGCTGGCAGCAAGTCCCTGTTTTAATAAATGACTTACTGAATCATTCATATCAAACGATTCGTTCAAAACGGCTGATTCAATAGAAACGAAACAAGTGAGTCCATCTGAACGGACCGTTGAATCACTGGCTCACTCGATTCGTTCAAAAACTGATTCATTCACGGAATGAAACACCGTGTTGCTCTGCGCTGTTGTATAAAACTAATAGCACATGTGTGCTTGCGGCCTCGCGCACATGTGCTGATATACAGAAAAGTACATTGCTTGTGCAATGAATATAAAAACGTACAAACTCATACATGGGTATTTTTTTGTTTCATTGCTGGAATTATAAGGGCATTCTAACTGTATTCTAATGGGTTTCATCGCGCAGTGAATGCTTTTGGACTCTCGCGACGAGTTTTTTTTTCTTCCTTTCTCAAAGTTGTATAATGTCAGCTCTCCTATTGTCGAAAAATGACGAAATTGCTTCCGCTTGTGCGCAGCTTGTTACAGTACTGAGTTCTGATTGGCCAATCGCCGTTATTTAGATCGTAAATCATCATAAATAGAGAATTTGAACATTTCATGTGCATGATAAGTTTTACCTAATACACAAAATTAATAATCCAAAGGGGATGGTAAGGGGGGATGGTGGTTTTACAGAGGGGATGCTTTTTGTCGACCAGGGGGATGCAATCTCCCCTCAATTCGAGCCCTGCATACCATTATAGTTTGTATTGTTTGTAGTGTGATCAACGTTTGCATAAGTAGTAGATGTGTTAGGGAAGTAGCACGTAACATCGTTTTGTTCATTTAAAGGAATAGAGAGAAGTCTTAAGCTCAGAGTAAGGGGGCGGGGTTTACCTCGTTGCTATGGATGATGTCACCATACTTATTAACTATGCACACAGTGATTGGCTGATAGTCTCTGTCAGAGATTTATTCATAGAAATATTGTAGAGTTCAATATTATGTTGCCATATTCAAATAAAATTTTAATTGTCAGCCTGTATGCTTCTCCTAAAAAAAAAAAAGTGAATATGCAGTGGGGGAAAAAAATATTTGATCCCCTGCTGATTTTGTACATTTGTCCACCTGACAAATAAATGATCAGTCTATAATTTTAATGGTAGGTTTATTTGAACAGTGAGAGACAGAATAACAACAAAAAAATCCAGAAAAACGCATTTCAGATAAGTATAATAAGTCAAATAAGTATTTGATCCCCTCAGTCAGCAAGATTTCTGGCTCCCAGGTGTCTTTTATACATACGATTTTATTTTCTCAATAGGCTACTGGCCAACATTAGTTAATCTAATGTTAATATAAGATAAGCGTTGCTCGTTAAAAATAATTTTAATTCGGTAACTTAATTCAATAAGCTGACAAAAGTTGTTTGAAACGACAGCGCAGTTTACCATAGTAAAGTTCTGTTAACCGCCGTGTTGACGAGTAAATGTTACTAACGTTAGGTAAACTGGTGTGCAAAAATTGACACAAACACACAGACAAACGTATATATTTTTTACCTTGCTTGCAGGTCGTAAGGTGCATCGACACACAGCGCAGATGTTCTCCGCAGCTCTTCCTCTCGCGGGTTCATCTCCGGGAAAAACCCGCGGCGCTGCCCCGCTGCTTCCGTGTCTCCCTCAGACGCGAGTGGTGCATAAAAAAACAATATAGAACCCATTATATATACTATTTACAGTGGATGCGGACAGTAAAGTGATGCCCCGGTATATTTCTGACTAACAGATGTACTCCAAGCACTCACGCTGTTTCTGAAATGAAGGACGGATTTTCCAATCATTACAAGCGATGAAACACGTCCAGTAGTCATTCCCAAGCTGTTGCGGCATTGTAGACATGGCAAATCGTGTCCAACCAAACGTAAGAAATGAGGAAAATAAAGCAACCTCGATAAAGAGGCTGTTTTAAAAAATACAGTAAGTATTTTTGTGGGGTCTGACGTCACAGAAAATTCCCATGATGCAAAGGGTATTACAGTTATTTACTGTAAAAGGAATTTGCAGTATTATGCTGGGTGATATACAGTAAATAATTGCAGAAATCACAGAAATGTCTAATAGTGCAGCTAAAGATATAGGACATTTGTAAAAATCCAGCATCCCTTTATAGGACATCTTTGCTGCAGGACCATAGTACTCTTAAACTAATAGTTCACTCAAATATCATCATTCATTTGCACAAGAAGAAGACATTCTGAAAAATGCTGGTAGTTGAAACCACACAGACACAGTGGGCTATACTTTCTTCATGCAAAACATAGAATTTACTTTCCTTCTTGTGGCAAAATGGAAATAAATTAACCAGTTCCTTACAGGAATTAAATATTGTTCAAAATAAAATGTTTCTATAACAATCATGTAAAAGATATATAAAAGCATTAAAGATTATTTGTGTTGCCCAAGTTCAGAAGTGTTTTGTTCCAATGCTTTCCACATGAAATAAGTCCAATCATCTCTAGCCCGCCAGACTGTTGTTCTTTTGTTGTAATGATTATAATAGACTGCTATAAGTAAGCAATACGTATAGGACGTGCTGTATTTTGATAGAAAGAGGCAATACTATTGTGATAGTGGCCGTACTGTATTTTCATTATAAGTCATAAATAATGACAGCATATGAGTCACGGCTAAAGGGCATTGTTAGGTCTATATTTATTCATGAACTGCATCAAAGGTTTTGCCTTTTGGGTTGCAGGCAGGGGCGGACTGGCCATCGGGAGCACTAGGAGAATTACAGGTGGCCTGGCAGCCAATTCGGCCCTGCTGCCCTACACTTTACATATACGCTATATATATATATATATATATATACATATATATTGTTGTTGTTTTTGTTGCCTGCTGAATGCACTAAAGTGATTATTTTGGAATTCATCATTCAATAATAAAACTAATAAATCATGAATGGGTTAGTTTTGACAGGCAATTTAAATACAAATTTAAGTTTAAAATTTTAACTGGTTTCCAAACAAACATGTTCTTTCTCTTGTTAGTTTTTTGGTCACATGTAAGTCCTGATTCATCTTCAGATCAGATCTCTTCTCATATTGTAACCTGAAACTAAACGCCTTTGAGATTTCAGTGAAAAATATTTGCGCCATCTACCGGACAAAGATGGAAACAACCGTTTCCATGGTCAATGCATTACAAAAAATATAAATATTATTAATTACACATTTTTATTTACAATGCCTTTAATTCTATTTAATACAAGTTACATTGTTGATAGTTAATTCAGTGAATGTCATTCAGTTATCAGCTCACAAATAATAGGCCTAATGGTGATTTTGCATTTTGCGTTAAATGTCAGCAAACATACTTTTAGCAGCTTATGCTATATTATAATATACACTCTATTGTTTTTAAAAAGTAGACCTTGATGTGAATCAGGTGTGTTTCATCACACATTTACATCTTCAGCTCTGTGTCGCAGATTTAACCTTCAGACTGAGATTTGAAACTCTACAAACAATATGACTGCGTCTGAAATCAGAAATCAGAGTAGATACATAAATAATAATTACTACACAGCCAAAAACTACTTCACAGCCATGTTCTACATAGTATGAGTGTATCAATTTATTTCCTCTTAGATTAAAACACTTCTGTATAGAAAGATTTGCATTATTTTATTTTCATTTTTGTAGCTTTGACAGGAGGAAAACTTATAACTAATGCATTTATGAATGAGCCATGATTTTACACATATTCTTCATTTAAGAGATGATGGAGATTTGCTTGATATGAATCATCATCATCATCATCATCATCAGATGAATGCAGAAAGAGTGTCTGGTAAGAACAGAAGTGCTTCTCTTGATTTGCTGTAAATCTGGAGAAACAGAGAGATGTTGTGTGTGAAATGAGAGATGAAGCACATGAGAAAGCTGAGAATAAAAGTGGTTCTTCTGTCAGAAACAGCATCGATACACAAAAGCAGAAGCACAGATGAAATACTGAGCAAAGGTTTGGAGTGAATCATGAACAGAATTGAGTGGAAATGAAAGAGATCTGGATTCTGATCAAACCATTCAAAGCTTCAGAAGAGATGAAAACAGCAGAACTGATCCATTAGAGTCACATTTACATCTTTTCTGTCTGTGTTTAGTGATTTCTCAGAAACTCTTTATTAAATGAATCCAGCAGATAACATCATATCAGCTGATGAAGTGTGTTTTCATTGCTGTTGCTGTAAAATACTTTCAGATATATTTGTAGATCTTTAACTCTGCTGTGATTCTGATGATCGTCTGTAGAGGGAGACACCTGACTGTGTTACAGGGGTCAAAGTCAGAATGGGGTGTGTGTGTGTGTGTGTGTGTGTGTGTGTGTGTGTGTGTGTGTATTGCGTGTGCACTTGGATGGGTGAAATGCAGGGCACAAACTTCGAGTATGGTACACCACACCTGGTCAGTTTCTCTCTCATTTAAAGAGACAGTAGCGCAGCTGCTTTGTTTACGGGATGCTATGCTTTGTTTTCCTACCGTAAGAATGTGAATGTGCTTATTTACACGCATAATTACAGTCGAGTTTTAACTAGTATTCTTAAAATGCATTCTAAAAACCTGAATAAATAATTATTCACAGTATGTCCATGATAATATCATGCATGTTCATTATTGTGATATTTTGTTTGTGAACAATGACACAACGTCTTCTGATACCACTGATATGACATAAATACTTTTGAAAAAAAGCAACATTTTCAGGCTTTTGCAGGTGATCTGCTGTTGGTTACAAATAGTTTCTATAAAAACACTTACTCTTTTTCAAACGTTGAGGATGATTTGAGAAATCTACCAAAGCGACGGAGAAAATCTGCAACCTGAAACTAAAGGCCTTTGATTTAGAAAATCTGGACAAAGATGGAAACAACTGCTAATCTTCTGTGTAAAATAGAAAATATAACACATTGTTGTATTTAATATATTTATAATGATCAATTTATTTGATGCAACTGATATTCTGTAGCCTTGAGTAGAACACAGACCTAAATACACTGTACTCACTAATTATTTTAATTGAAATATATATATTTCTATATATATTTAGAAACTGGGTTACAGCCACAAAACATCACTTTTAATTCAGTGTCAGAAATGCAGAAAGCTAACGAAGAGGATTATAGGATATAAAATAATTTTTTTCTCTCTCTAATGTTTTTATATGTGTGAATGCGTATTAGCTTACATGAGAAAAAAATGGCCAGGTTTAATTTCACCCAAAATTCAAATGATCCTGAAAATCAAGCATATGTTCGGTACCATTAATAAATTATGGTCATGTTAATTAAATTTTACCTCCAAATTATCTTTACTGAAATGTGTCAGGATGTGGGATCATGGATTTCTCTTTGATTCTCATCACAATAATATAGTTTTTATATATATAAATATAATGGTTTTTAAAATTAAAATCAGTATAAATTAAAGAGTGAGTGTAATAGGCCTGCTGTGCTTGAATGAATCATCTCTTCATCATTAATCTAAGGACACAGAATAATAATGTTAGCATTTATAACAATCTTCAGGCTGATGCACGTTCCTCCCATAATTCACTGCATTTACTGATATCCTTGAATCTCTTGTGAAGTCTGATCTGATAGATATGTATGTGATGTTGTGAGCTGTAATATACTGAAGATCTCCAGCAGAGATCTGTCTGTCTGTCTCTCATGATCACGATCTCCTGCAGTTTCAGACTGAAATATCACTGACTCCAATCAACTCCGTTCTCCAGTAAAACCTGCATCATATAAAGCCATGGATGTGTGAATATGAGTGATGAATCAAGGGATTTTTTTAATAGACCAACAGATGAATCATCAGCGTCAGTGTGTCTTGTGATATACACAAGAATCACTTTCTGTCCTGAACCGGTTTTCAAACTGTGTTTCAGGGTCTTTGCGTCTGTAGGTTAAACATAAATTTTACAGAAAAGTCCTGTTAAAATGTAAAAATAAATACATGTAAAATTTGAAATTTGACATTTTATTTACACATGATTTCTGTTTCATTCTATTAAATTAATCACATTAATCACACTTTAGATGTTTATCTTCATCAGTAACTCTAATGCTGGATAAAATCAGTGTCAGCTTCAAAGCAGTGATTAGCCAGATAATGTTTTACACATACTTACAATACATTTTTTAACAGTATAAATATAAATACTTTAAACAAGACTGTATAAAGCTGTCCTTATATTTTAGGAAGGTGTTTTGTCACTAAAGGATCATTATATTTAAGTACACCAAAAAGATGTGTGTGATACATATAAAAAAATACATTACACACATTCATCTAATCTGAAAACTGCTCGTTTGAACTATATTTACTGTCTCTATAGCTCAGAATATAGCTCTAGACACAACAGGAGCAAGAACTGATCAAATGTATGTTAATTTAAATGCAGTATGTAATAATGTGCACAGATCTGATGCAAGATTTCACAGTTCTTCTCTTTTTTTTGGTTCGGTCAGTTTTAGACTCATTCAGCAGCTTATCATGTGATTCAATCATTCTTGGTGTTATTGTGTTTGTTATTATCCATATCCATGTCATCCGTGTCAAGCAGCTGCACAGAAACCAAGTATTTGTCATTAGTCATTGTAGAGTGTTTGCTGTGCAGTATTCATTAGTTAGACTAGTTATCTGGTTTTCTAAACAGCCTGAGTTCAGGATGAAGGCCTCTATCAATAAAATGATGTAAACTGTGTCTAGTGTAAATCGGCACGATCACGAGAGTCTAACAACACAAACCGGTCGATCCACATAAAAGAAATGCCCTTTGTCCTAAACAATCAGGTGGATCCTGAGCAGGTGATTTATCTCACAGTCACTGAGACACGGATATATTTCATATGAAGCTTATGAAGCAACTTATGGTTTATATATTTTAGGTTACATTTTAATCTCAGATTGAAATGTTGTAACACAGAAATATTGGCATCACCTCTCAGTATTTTAATTAAGGAAAATGTATTATATGAGGCTTCTTTTAATGCATTTATGACTGATCCATGATTTTATGCAATTTCTGATGAATATGAATGAGCTATGAGCTAATGTTTTCTGTTTCTAAATCTACAGGACGTACCTGAGTCAAATTACTCAAAAAAATAATACCATCACGGCACAACTGATTGTCTTTAGAGAGATGTTTAGTTATGATATTGATGAGCAACAGGCAGATATTATTTTAGATATAATGCATGTTATTTCAGCATAGAACATTTTTTACAGTTAGTTACACTTTCAGAAAAAAGGTGTAAATCTGTTAAGTTACAAAAGACAAAAATGTCTTTACTTTACACTCTTTACATTATTTGCCGCTAAATGGTAAGTTTTAGTATCTTAAACATACATATTAAAACTTTTAAATTACCCATAAGAGCCTAAATTATACATCTTAGTACCATTTGGTGTAATGCTGCAGAGTGACAGCTTTTGGACGTTTTTTTCTGAGATACAGACACTTTTAAGGCACTCAATGATCTGAATACAGTATAAATGTGTGTAAGTATGTTACGGCAAACACCAGCTCTGGACAAACACTATACAACTGAATGCTGTCTTCAGTATGAATGATAATTCTATCAGATTTATAAATATGAAAATATAGCAAAACATTTATTTATAAATATTTCAGTTTTGCGTAATTAAACATGTAAAGAATCCAGATGAAATATACCGAACTTCTCCAAACATAGCAGCAGATTTCTGTTCATATTAATTCGAGCTTTGTCTTTAAGGAAGGATGAGTAATAAATGCATGTAAAATAGTACAGAGTTATACAAAAATATATAGAGAAATATAAAATCTATGAACTGTATTAAAATATAAAAGATACATAAATATTAAATAAACATGTAGACGAGAAATGCAGAATATTGCAGTCATAAATGTGTGAAGCAGTGCAGAATACTGAGTGAAACACGGCCGAAGCAGAGATTGAGTGTTGAAGCAGAATGTTGTCAGTAAAGTGCATCAGAGCAGGATTGAGACACAGATCTGAGAGAGAAACCCTTCATGAGTCGGTTTGTTTGTGATCAGACGAGTCTGAAACCGAGTCCAAGAGCTGTTGTGATGAAGGATAATGTTCAGGTCTTCACAAGAGACTGGAAATCACAAACATCAGATTATCCTCATTGTTCTGGATTTATGGGGTCAAATAATTCATCATGTAATTTATACACAATCACACCGAGCAGTAAACATTCATCTGTGTCTGATGCATCTGTCTGAATGTGCCACTTTAGAAAACAGCAGTAAATCTAACACGGTAAAACTAAAATGAGATGAAGGAATAAAGCTTCACGATGAACAAACACTTACGGTCAGGCTTTATTTTCCCCATGCTCTCACATCTAACAAATCTCTGTCTGCTTTTCTCTCGTGATTCACTGGTTAGTGTTTTATTTCTGTCCTCCATTTCTCTCTCAGTCCTGTAGTTTCTGAAGCTCCAGCAGCTTTCTGCATGCGTTGTTTCTATTCTACACTCCATCTGCATCTGTTTCTGTTAAATCAGGCAGAAACACAGTTTAAAGTCAAAGTCGATGTACAGTAAAGTCACATCAAGTACATGAAATCAAGTCCTGATCAAGCAGTGGATTTGTAATTAAAACGTGAATAAATATTCCTAATAAAGCTGATAAATGTGACACTGATTATTATTCACTGTTAGTATCTGAACTGATATTCATCTACTCACTCTTATTTCAGGCCGGCTGATCTGTCTGAAAAGCTTCGCAAGATTCATTTTTTCACTGTTCTGTCTTCATGCGTTTCTTCCTGATTTAAACAAGGATTTTAGAGACAAACAATGATTACAATATCACAAACAATAAAATAACAAACACTCCAGTCATCCATATGAAAATATTTGCCTGTAAATCTCTTCAGTAAAGTAAGTTAAAATGGAATCAAATGTTCAGAAACATGTTTCTTACCTGCGAGAAGAAGAGAGATGCAAACAGCAGCTGAAGAGAGTATTTATAGCCAAACTCACACCTGCTCCTCGAGGAGGATCCGGGCTGATATGTGGACAGTAAACACGGGAAATATTCAGTTTAGCGTTTGAGTGAAACATGTGAAATGGTCAGGACACATGAACTGTAGCACAGTGTTTTTGTGAATCCACATGATTAACTGCTAATAAAGGTAAATGATGAGGAGTGTGAAGCAAGAGAACCAGGACTGCATTCACTGGGTTTAGATTGACTCGACATTAACTAGATGAGCTGAGAAGCCCTGTTGAATAAAGCAGGGGTTTTAATGTCATGTATTTCCTGTTTGACACTGTAAAGCTGCTTTGACACAATCAGTTTTGTATAAAAAGCGCTGTAGAAATAAAGGTGACTTGACTTGATTCCTGTATCTGATGATCCTCATGTGAAGGACCTCCATACAGATGATGAGGGCTGAGGGATGAAAACACAAAGAGCTTTGAGTGTCAAAGCACCTCTTTAATTTGTGTAAAAACAATCATGTTCACAGTGTTCAGTGTTAAAAGGAAAAAGTGATGTAAAGTCATGCGATAGTGTGTGTGTGTGTGTGTGTGTGTGTGTGTGTGTGTGTGTGTGTGTGTGTGTGTGTGTGTGTGTGTGTGTGTGTTTGTTTTGTTTTGTTTTGATTTTTTTGGTGACTGGGTATGTTTCTCAAAACAAAGACACATTTGTCAAAAGCTTTAACACATTTCACCTGTTTTCACACACGTTCCAGTTTGCTTAATCTTTTCTACAAAACTCTACACTAAAAGCGGCCTCATTTTGCACAGGTTTAACCATGCTCTCATTCATAAAACACAAGTACACAATATAATAACCTCAAGCATCACACAATGAACTCAGATAGCACACATTTATCTGTGTGTAAACATTAAGTACTAAAACTGATGAGACAACGGTCAGAATCTCAAGATAATGTAAATAAGAGACGCAGGTGATGTGTGTTTTGGGAAATGAATCCTGGTGTGAGACAAAGAAGAAGGGGACAGAAAAATGAAGGGGACGGGGTCAAAGGCCATTTGTTCTTGATGAAATACACAGCAGTATAGTTGGCCGTGTTCTTCTGCATGAATGAGCACGAGGGAATTGACCTACAGGCTCCTCTACAGAGTTTCTACACACATACAGTATAATCACAGGACAGGTTTTTCACTGTTCTTAGTAAAAACTGCAGCACGTGTTGTACACCCACAACCTCATAACTGCTGAATTCAGGGGCAACATTTACCCTAGAAACTGTCATCGTATGGCAGAGGATGCTGTATTTATTTATTTTGTATTGTACAGTAATTGACAGTATACCGTATTGTTTGAATCTCTTCTGGTGCTTTTCATCTACTGTAAGATCAGTTTACAGTAGTGTAATGATAATGAACTTTTTTTTTAGCTCTTATTGCTGAATTTCACTGTATCTGCACTCCTTTGTTTATTTTGTATACTGTAGATGTAGATGTGATGTTCTGAACTGTAATACTGATGATCTCCAGCAGAGAGAGACACTTCACCGTCTGTCACTCAATCACGTGATCATCATCTCCCTGAAAAGTGAAAACAGTGAAGAAAAACAAAAAACAAAAACAGAAGTATGTCTCTTTGACTTATTTAAAATTGCACAGATGATATGAAGGTTGTACATGGAGTAATGCTTTGCAGATCTCTAGTATTACATACATCTGTATTGTGCTCTGCTGTAAAATGTGATAGTGAGTTGAAAATTTAAAGTTTCAGAAAAAAAATTGTAATATGTAAATATAAATTTAAATAATGTATTTTTTGTTTTTACTCGAAGAATTTAATAGCATTAACTCTAATGGTGGATAAAACAGTGTTCATGATTAGCCAGATAACATATTAGACATTTTTACAATGTATTTTTAACAGTATAGATAAGTCTGTCTACATCACTGTCACAGTTGCTTTCAATAAGAGATCGCACGAAGAAGGAAATGACTCTGGAACAGACTTTAATGATAAATACTTGTAGATCATGAGAAACACAACCAAACAAACATGGACAGAGACTAATGGAGAACTCAGGCTTTAAATCTATGGATGCAACGAATGGAATAGAGATAATTAGTGAACACCAGCGGAATGACTAATGAATTCAACAATCAAAGATACAAACTACAAACTGGGTCGAATAAAGAAGACAGACAGACAAAGCACATGGTACAATGGCAAGTTAAAGCTGCCTTAATGTTTTGTTTTAAACTCAAGTTTAACATACAGTACATATCTACAGTAATGACAGTGATTACATTAGTGATTACTGTAAAACAATCAAACTCATGTACTCTATAAACAATAAAACATGTACTCTATTTACAAATATCAAATACATTCACACACACTCAGATTATATGAACTCTGCAGTTCTGAAGTGCAAAAACTGACCAAATGTATGCAACCTTCGATGCTGTTATTAGTAAATTCACTAATGAATACTGTGTATACTAATATGGAATAATGTATAATGTCCAAAAAATCAACAAAACCAAACCAAATGAAGTCAGAAAATCAAGTGTTTTAAATATGTACTCGGTAGAAACATCTAACACTGAATAATGAGCCAATGTACGTTACGGTGGGAAAAAGAACAGTTTAGTCTTGGGCTGCACGATAAATCACAATAAAATCTAAATAACAACATTATGAAATGGCAAAGGCTGTGATTTGATTACAGTTTTTCTGGATTGCTAACACACTGTAACTGATTCATTTGGCACAATTTTCCAAACCATTCATACAGTTCTCGAAACAAAGACACGTTTCTCAAAACTTTTAACACATTCCACATGCTTTCATACATGCTCCAATTTGCTCAGTGTTTTCTGCAAAATTACACAATAACAGCATCATTTTGCACAGGTTTGACCATGTTCTCATTTAGAAAACACAAACACACAATATAATTAATTCAAGCATCAAAAAAACTCAAACAGCACATGTTTGATGCCCCTGACATACAAAATTATTTGTCAAATAAATGAAACATGAAATATTCATTTTAGTTGAAATTGTTATAGATTACTTCTAGAGATTGCAGTGATACATGACATGGTGAAAAATGACTGAATGAATAATACTTAACGTAGGTTAGGATGAAGGTTAGGGCCCTGTCTGGCCCCCCCAGTTACTGTGATCTAGAACCGCCCCTCAACCCGCGACCAGGGATTTTTTCCCGCAATTTTACAAAAAAAGAAGCCCAAGGTCGCGTATAATACTTGGACTTGGCAACTGTAGATGCGACTGGTCCATTATCAATGACGTCACTCCCGGAATAACTCAAAATATTAATGATAAATAAAAATACCTATTTTTCTCCTGTTCCATAAGGTAAACAAATAAAGATCATGCACTTAAAATAAAATAATATAAACAATTGTTCGCCTAGTGAAATAAATAATTTGGAAACCATTTCAATCGATAAACACAATTAATAATTATTTATTTATTTTGCACAAAGATTCTTGTGCAATACAAATTTACATTGCGGTGTTAAAAAAAATGAATAAAGTGTTAAAGATAAAAGGGTTTTAATCACCGGTGATGAGCTGGAAAGAGTCTCTGCTGCTCTGAGATCTGCTGTTGTGTCTGAGATTGAGAGCTTCACAAACACTCAACAGTTCACCTAAACATCAAAGACAGGAAGATGACAGATGCTTCCTGTGAGAGAGTCGTACGAGGCGCTGCACGTGAGTTTAACCTGACGAGTGTCTAAAGCTAAGGCGCTCAATATCAGACACAACAACAGCAGCCCAAGCAAATCCATTTTGAAACAAACATATTACCAGTTAATATGAGTAAATTCACACTAAATCTCATTGTGTTGAATCTCAAAAGTCTGTTCAAGTCTGTATTCAAATGTAAAAAATATCAAATGAGGTAAAAACGTGACAAAAGGTGATTTTTTTTTTGATGTTGGTGACACTAGTGTGATGTAATGATAAAGGAGTCACAGATAAAGAAATGTGGAATATTAGAATAGGCTATATATATTGTATATACATGTGTTATTGTATATATTGTAACTATATATATCTAAAGTCAAATTCTCAAAAAAAAAAAAAATAGGCTCTATATATATATTTTTTTTTTTTTTGTTTGTTTTTCAAAATTCTAAACATTGTTTAGGTAGGTAGGTAAGTTCTTTATTAATCCCGACAGGGAAATTAATTTGCATAAGCAGCTAGACATACACCATACAACACACAATAAATAATTAAAATGAATATAATAAATAATAAAAATGCACTACACAAAATATACAGAGTATATAAACATATATGTTTATGTGTACTGGGATAAATTTGACTATCTATGCCACTAGATGAGGGATGTGTTATACAGTCTAATCGCAGTGGGTACAAAAGACCTTCTATACCGTTCACTATTGCACCGAGGCGGGTGGGTGCTATTCCACATGATGGCTAACAATTTGTGCATCATTCTCTTCTCCACAACCTCCTCCAGAGGAACCAGATCCTGTCCAATGACATAACTAGCTTTTTTGATAAGTTTATTCAGCCGTTTAGCATCACCCCCTTTCATACCAGTGCCCCAGCACACCACAGCATAAAACAGAGAGCTAGCAATCACAGACTGATAAAACATAGTAAACATTCCACTGCATACATTAATGCAGACTTAAGTCTCTGCAAAAAAAAAGTTGACTTTGTCCCTTCCCGTATATTGCCTATATAGTTTTTAGACCAGTTAAGCTTATTGTCAATGTAGACCCCCAGGTATTTGTAGGAGTCCACAATCTCCACATTACCACCACTTATACAGACAGGGGTGAGTTGTGTCTTTTTCCTCCTGAAGTCAATTACCAGTTCTTTTGTTTTTGTAACATTTAGCTGTAGGCGATTAGTTCCACACCACTCCACAAAGCTGTTGATGAATGCCCTGTACTCTAAATCCTTACTTACACTCCCCAAATGTAGTTCACCAGCTTCACCATCATGTGATTCGTGTGGGGATGAATCGGTCATCTACCTAAAGGTGCACAATTTTGAAATGTCTGGAATCGGAGACACAGTATTTGGTGGAACTGAACAAACATGAATATTCTTGCTGTTTCCTGTAACACATTAAAGTGATTGAAAGTATTGTTTGCTTCCCAGGTCACAGAAACTGTGTAAAAATTCAGTTATTAAATCACAAATAAAAATAGTGATTTTGCTTTTTGTGTGAAATGACAGAACTTATAGCATACAAACTTTTAGCAGCTTTGATGGTGAGACTCATTGTAATGGATTTATGACTGATCCATAATTTTATGCACATTCTTCAATTAGGAGATTACGGAGATTTGCTTGATACGAATCATCATCATCCTCCTCATCATCAGATGAATGCAGAAAGAGTCTCTGGTAGGAACAGAAGTGCTTCTCTTGATTTGCTGTAAATCTGGAGAAACAGAGAGATGTTGTGTGTGAAATGAGAGATGAAGCGCATGAGAAAGCTGAGAATAAAAGTGGTTCTTCTGTCAGAAACAGCATCGATACACAAAAGCAGAAGCACAGATGAAATACTGAGCAAAGGTTTGGAGTGAATCATGAACAGAATTGAGTGGAAATGAAAGAGATCTGGATTCTGATCAAACCATTCAAAGCTTCAGAAGAGATGAAAACAGCAGAACTGATCCATTAGAGTCACATTTACATCTTTGTGTTTCACAAACTTTTCTGTCTGTGTTTAGTGATTTCTCAGAAACTCTTTATTAAATGAATCCAGCAGATAACATCATATCAGCTGATGAAGTGTGTTTTCATTGCTGTTGCTGTAAAATACTTTCAGATATATTTGTAGATCTTTAACTCTGCTGTGATTCTGATGATCGTCTGTAGAGGGAGACACTTAATCTGACTGGATAAAGAGGAATATTGAGTCTCATAAATAAATATTGATTTGGTTTATTTCTAAGAGTGTTTTCACATCATTTATCTGTATGACAGTATATTGTTTTAAAGCAGCTTCACAGAGAACTGGTCAGTTTTTCTGCTGGTTGAGAGCTGGTCATCATCTGAAGTCCTCTCAGGGTCAGCATCATCTTCTCAGTGTTGTGTTCATCTAAAGTCTTCATCAGAGTCTGGATCTAATCTGTAGTCTGGTGTAATGTCTGGTCACTGATTCTGAACACAGCAGCAGTGCTTCAGAGGGTGGTGCTATACACTGAACTTTAATATATTCTGCTCACTTCATGAAACCATAAAAATATTTGTTGAGAAATGCTGAAGACCTTTACAATGATTAAGTTTATAGAGTAATCTCAGACAACTTCATCCAGATATCTGAATCAAATCCGCTAACTTGTTTGAAGAACCAAACTAGGCCGAGATCAGTAATGAGGATGAACAGATGAAAGAGGAGATCTGAGCAGACTGTAGTGTGGATGATGGAGTCTGTGATCATGATGCTGTTGTCTTCAGCTGCTGCTGTCTCAGGGATGTTGTGTGTTCTTCAGAACATGCTGAAGTTTCTCCAGAATTAAAGTTTACAGCTCCGTCTGGATCACGAGAGACTGGAAATCACAAACATACATCAGATTATCCTCATTGTGTGGGATTTGTTTTATGTTCTCAATCTATAATACATTCTGTCATTGACACACAATCACACATCTGTAAACTTTCATCTTACAGAAAACCTGATGAATCTGTCTGAATCTGAAGCTTTAAGACTTTAAGAACTTCCATAATGAACACTTACAGTGTGGTTTTATTCCCTCCATACTGTTACATCTAACAAGCGTCTGTCTGTTTTTCTCTTGTGTTTCACTGGTTTGTGTCTTGTTTCTGGCCTCCATTTCTCTCTCAGTCCTGTTGTTTTTTTCTTATCTGGTTTCTGATGCTCCAGCAGTTTTCTCTCTCTGTTATTTCATTTCTGTACTCATAATCTATCTGTGAAATCACACAGATGACATGAAGAGTTTAGTTAAAGCCAGTGGTTTTAGTTCAAGAGCAAGTTCAGTTTATATCATCGTGTGACTAAACCAGTAACAGTCAACAGTAACCATTCATTCAACTCAATACGATAGAATTCATGCTGATTCACAATATGATTTTTTTTTCTTTTTTTTTTTTTTTTTACAAAATGAGGTTTATGTCAAATTGTAAATGAAAAGGTGTCCTTTTATTATTTCTCAGACAAAATGCTGCACATTTCTTTGTGAAATTGAAATGTCAAAAAACTAAATAAAGAAAGAAATTTCTTCATAAAAACAAATGAAGGCTTTGTCGGTGCATTGATTACCATTCGAATAACCACAGTTTCACTACAGATATCATGGTTAAACTATGGCTAGTTTAGCAAAGCCATGGTTAATTTGTGTTTACCGTGGTACCGTGTGCATAATTATTAGTCACGTTGATATTCTGATCATAGTTTTTTTTTTTTCAAGAACATTTTATCAATTCCAAACTACATCAATCTTAATAACTACTATTAATTTTGTATTTAATCATTTATGAGTGATATATAATTGTCCATGAAGGCTGGAAGTGAAAAACTCCTTATTCAGATGTGCAGAATTATTAGGCAGGTTTTCTTTTACTGACAAAATGAGCCAAAAAAAAAAAAAAGAGGTTTAACTCTTCTAAAAAAATATTAAATACCCATGAGAAATATTCAAAACAGATATTGCAAAATCTGGCAGTAAGTTTTAGGAGCTCATTTTCAGTCAATCCTGAAGATCTTTTCAGGACAGAAGATGGAACAAAAATGAGCTCCTGAAACTTACTGAAAGATTCTGGAAGATAGATTCTTCAAACAGTGATACAAGAGGATGCTGGTTCTTCAAGAGTCACTCTCAACTTATCTGTCTATAAAGCCTATTAAAAAAAATCAGTCTTCATGTATTTCACAAATCTTCAGCATGCGATTCTTATTGCGGGGAAGTCGTGGCCTAATGGTTAGAGAGTCGGACTCGTAATCCAAAGGTTGCGAGTTCGAGTCTCGGGCCGGCAGGGATTGTAGGTGGGGGGAGTGACTGTCCAGCGCTCTCTCCACCCTCAATACCACGACTGAGGAGCCCTTGAGCAAGGCACCGAACCCCCAACTGCTCCCGGGGCACCACAGCATAAATGGCTGCCCACTGCTCCGTGTGTGTGTGTGTGTGTGTGTGTGTGTTCACTGCTGTGTGTGTGCACGTTGGATGGGTTAAATGCAGAGCACAAATTCCAAGTATGGGTCACCATACTTGGCCGTATGTCACTTCACTTCACTTAAGTGAGGGTCATTTTTTGAGGATTTTTTTCCCAAGTAAAGTCTCTGAGAACCTGACACATTGCTCTTCTGGAGACTCCAGGAAGGCTGCAGTTCTGGAAAATAGTGGCGCTGGAGACTAAATGGTTCCTGATGGTTTCACACCTAATTCTTCACATTAATTCTTAATTCTTTGCAGTTAACATGAGTCTTTTCTTCTCCACCTGTTTTTCTGACCGTGCTGGCCCAGTGAGTATTTTTCTGTCCAGTGGTCATGCCTTAACTTTGCAAT
The DNA here is from genome assembly GCA_036784905.1 of Acrossocheilus fasciatus. Lineage (NCBI taxonomy): Eukaryota > Metazoa > Chordata > Actinopteri > Cypriniformes > Cyprinidae > Acrossocheilus > Acrossocheilus fasciatus. Next base: position 1,618,842 of record CM071958.1, read on the forward strand.
TTCTGTATTGCATTAGTTTTGAATATTTCTCATGGAGATTTAATCATTTTTGACATTTCTCGTTTTTTGGCTCATTTTATCAGTAAAAGAAACCCTGACTAATAATTCTGCACACCTGAATATATTCAAGCCTTCATGGACAATTACGTATCACTCATAAATGATTAAATAGAAAATTAATAGTAGTTATTGAGATTGACCTGGTTTGTAATTGGAAAAATGTGTTTGGAAAAAAAAAAATATGATCAGAATATCAACGTCTAATAATTATGCATGTGGTGTACTAACCCTGGTTTTTAATTTGTAGTAAAACCATGTTTCATTTTCATAAGGGTTCATATAAATTCTCAATTGCACTGTGTTAATTGTTTAACATCTCAACCGACTTGAACCGTCACATATTTTAATTGTCAACAGGAGAATCAAAGAAAGATGATTTTGTAAATTGGTAAAGTATATTTAAGTAATCAGAGTCAAGTTTCACTTTAAAGCACAGTATTTGCTCAGCTGTATGGTAGCGTGGAGTAAAACTATTCTCCCCAAAATATCCACTAGATACAATCAAGATACATTTTAGTAACTATGGACTACGTTGACACGGGTGATGTAGAAATATAAAAAATAATTTTAATCTCAAACTGTCTGTGCTCTGATTTTGCTGTAAATCTATAATGCTGATTGCTTTGTCAGACTGAGGGGCATTTCACCCGACAAAATGCCCCCTTGGTTCAAATTATTATTATTATTTTTTTAATAACATGAAAACTCTGGAAATGTGTCATACTTGGTTTATAAATGATATCATTGTAGGGGGCTTTGATCTCCTCGTGAAGCCAAACACTCAGGAACTCTCACAATGCAAATGTCATGCAACAAAATAATAAACTCTCTAATCAGACAAGAAGATCTGAGAGAAGATCATTTGCTCATCGGTCCCTTCATCCATCCTTCAGAGAAATGCCAAGAACTCAAGTTGCTACTCTTTACATAAAATATTTACTATACCTTCAGAATTCATGAGCGTAAACTTTTCATGTTTGGTATTAATTTTACAGTCTCGGTGCGATTGGAAATGTGATCTCAGTCTCATATCAATAGAACAGACCTAAAATAAAGATCTCAAATCTGAGAGAAAGTCTGTTCTTCTGGTGTGGGTTGAGCTGATAAGGTCTTTGCCAAATCTTGTTTTTACACCCCGGGTCAGAAAGGGCCTTCAGGTCATTTCATGTCCCAGCAAAAGGTCCTGTGAAGCTTTTATTATGATACATTTATGATTGTTTTGTTCTGATTTGAGTATTTAAAGAGGATTGGTGAAACATTCAAGGAAGCGTCTGTGAACAGAACTTCCCGCACTTTTGCCGTGTGTCTCTCTATCTGCCAGGTGTGCTGATTCTTGACATTATTATATTTTAGTATTCTAGGTTTGTGTTTCATGCAGATCAGTTGTGTGTCCTGTAACTGATGTATTCTCATTTTGAATTGATTGAATTTATTCTTTATTAATTTCTATTATTGTTTGATTATACCTGGCAAAAATAAATGTTAATTTTGATTTACTCTGGGGTTTCTAGAAATCATGTTTTCAAGTAGATTATTGTGTAGTCTAACATTTCCCCAAATCTGTGTCCAGGACAGATCATACTGAAGAACCAACGGCTGGCAGGAGACTCTCCAGATCTTCTGATTTCTGTCCGTCACCGGCTGAACAAGTTACAGTCTTCGTGATTATGGAGTATATTTATGCTTTTTGTTATGTGTTTGCAGGGTGCAGCCTACATAAAGGTGTTTAATCACGCTGTACTCTCTGAGTAAGACCAGGACTGATGAGTTTGTGTTCGTGGATTCACTAAACGACCGAGTGAACTAGTGATGTTAGGTCCTTAATGAACAAATAACTGAAAGAATGGAATTTCCCTGAACAATCAAATCTATAAATTATAATCAATAGCTATGATCAACTTTTAAATTACACACACAAAATAAAATTCAAGAATTAAAGACAATTGGAGTCAGATCAAATTATTCATGGAGTCAGATTTTTGATTGGAAACCAAATTTATATATATATATATGGTTGTTTTAATCACCTTGTGTTGATCTGAAGAGAAGAAACATCCATCACAACTCTGAGATCTCTGCTGATGTTGTGCGTCTGAGCTTCAGGGGGATTTTTATATAATGAGAAGATGCGCATTACAACAGGAAAAGAGCTTCTGATATTCTGAACAGAACAGGAAACATACCAAAACTGAGAGGTGGTGGTTTTGGCTGAAGTGTACTTTGATTGGCTGTTTGTGTGGTTTGTGCTACACTTCAACAGCTCTGTGAGCAGAAATGTCGCTGCAGAGCAAGAACTTCCTCGTCTTGACAAAGTAGCCTATAACACCTGCATTATATTCATCTGAAAAACCAACACCACTATAAGACCTCACAGTTGTAGGGGGTGAGATTATTTCCTTTATGAAAATAACTCCTCGTGAAGCCAAAACTTAGGAACTCTTACAATGCAAATGTCAGGCCACAAGACAATAAACTCTCTAATCAGACAAGAAGATCTGAGAGAAAGACCATTTGATCATTGGTCCACTCACCCATCCTTCCCCCTGGACTCATGGTACTGGTCACTGAAAGAGCTCAAGTTGCTACTCTTACACAAATATTTACTATTTCTTAAGAATTAATGATCGTAGCCCTTTCATGTTTGGTATCATTTTAAAGGTCTCTGTGTGATTGGTAAAATGGTCTCAATTTCACAGCAGTCACTTATATTATTGGAAATATTGGAAACTTAAGTGAATTCTGTGCTTCTGTTGTGGGCGGTCTCCTTTCAAAACCTGATAAACATTGCTCTACAGGTGTGACCATTTGGGGCACGAGAACATCTCCTACAGAGGCTTCTCATCCCCCATACACAGATCTAATCTGTTTTGGGGCAGAGAATAAATGTTTATGGGCCTTTTGTTCTGGTAGTATTTAAGGGAAAGTTGCAAATCAGTCGGCGTGATTCTGCAGCCAGAATGAGCCCATAGTGTGGTGTGTCTCTGCACTCCATACCATGTATTTTCTAAGGTCTGGAATACATCATTTACTCTTAGATTAATCTTTGAGAATTTGATGTTCTGTATTGAGATGATTTGATATTTTTGAATTTGTTTTATAATTGGCGTGATACAACTTTACCTGACCAATAATAAATTGTTATATTTGATTTATTCTGCTCTCTTCTGAAATCATTTTTTCTAGTAGATTAATGGTAGGGGTATTTCTGCAAATCTGCGTTCATGACAGATCACACCAAGCACTAATGGATGAACCATGGGGAGCACCATGAAGGAGACTCTGGATTTCTGTCTGTCGCTGGCTTAACACGGTGTAGATCTCGTGGTTATGGGGGAAAAATACACTTTTTGTTATGAGTATGCAGGCGCAGCTCACTTAAAGGTATTATAACCGCTCTGCACCCTCTGAGTAAGTTCAGAACTGACGAGTTTGTGTCGTGGATTCACTAAAAAATCGGCCGAAGTGTAATTCCTATGCGATACCTAGTCCCTAATGAACGAATAATTGAAAGTATGGGATATTCAGAATAATCAAATATCTAAATTAATATATAAGCTATATTTGTGATCAGTTTTTAATTGGTCTAAATTTAATGATCTCTTGGAATTGGAGTCAGATCAGAATTGAAACTAAATCCTGATATATTCAGAAGTGCAAACAAAAGACCGAACATGCATTAAACCTTCGACCAGGCCGCTGGATTCCGTTGTTTGGACCGGCGGGTGGATCCTTACACAGTGACTGATACAAAAACATGATACCTCTCACTGATGACTGATATAATAATACAAATGACTGAAATAAAATCAGACATAAATGTAGTGCAGAATATTGTGGTAAAACACGGCAGAAGCAGAGATTGAGTGTTGAAGCAGAATGTTGTCAGTAAAGTGCATCAGAGCAGGATTGAGACACAGATCTGAGAGAGAAACCCTTCATGAGTCTGTTTGTTTGTGATCAGATGAGTTCAGGAGCTGATGTGATGATGAAGAATAATGTTCAGCTCTTCAAGAGACTAGAAATCACAAACATATCAGATTATCCTTGTGTTGGATTCACAGGGTTGTTATGTTCTCGATCTATAATCCATCCTGTAATTTATATGCAATCACTGATCTGTAAACATTCATCTGTGACTCACTGCAGAAACTCAGTCTGATGAATCTGTGTAATGCGGTACTTTATGACATGAAAAACACAGCAGTAAATGTAACAGTGAATCTGAAATGAGACGACACAATGAAGTTACATGATGAACAAAGACCTCCACATGGACTTTTCATTTCAAGAGTCTGTCTCTTGTGGTTTGTGTCTCATTTATCGGCTCAGTTTATTTTCACAGTGCTGTTAGTTTTTACTCATCTCTTGTTTGAGGCAGTTTTCAGCATGTGTTTCCCTTTCTACAGATGTTTAATCTGTACTCACACAGAAGTCCTGATCAAGCAGCTCTGTTTCAAGCAGCAGATTTGTAATTAAATGTGAATAAATGTTCTTAATAAATCTGAGTAAAGCTGGTAAATCATGTGACATTGATTGCTATATTATCCTCTGTTTGTATCTTGACTGATATTTATCTATTCGCTCTTATTTCACTGCAGCTGCTCCGTCTGACGAGGTTCAGTTCTTCACTGTTCTGTCTTCATGTGTTTCTTCCTGATTTAAGACAACAAGGAATATAGAAACAAACAATGATTACAATATTACAAACATTCAGCAGAACTGACAGCTATTAAAACATTTCTGATAAAATAACAGATAATCCAGACGTCCATGTGAAGATGTTTGGCTATAAAGCTCTTCAGTAAAGTACATGTTTCTCTCCGGTGAGAAGAAGAGAGATGTAGAACGATCCAGAAATCATGCAGCGTTTAGTCACAGAAATGAAGGTCTACAGTGAGGCTGGTTCCTTTCTCATTTTGTTTTTGGGGAAATACCTTAATTTGTGTTCTGAAGATGAACGAAGGTGTGTTTGGAACGACATGAGGGTGAGTAATTAATGACAGAGTCTTATTTTTGGGTGAACTATCCCTTTAACTTATTCGTCAGTGAAGAACATGAACAAATTGAACAAAATCTTAAATTTGTTCTTAAACAAGTTATTCAATATTAAGCTTTTCAAAAATATTTGGTTTAACTGTATAAGCTGTATAAGTATGAGATGCTTTGCTCTTTTCTGAACTGGTGTAATACATTTCCATCTTTTATTATCTGTTGCCTGTGTTGTTACTGTTGTAATATTGTGTGTGATTTTAATTTAAAAATCCATTTTGGGTTCATTTAACCCAGCAGTATAGGCTTATAGTAAATTTCAAACAATATTTGAATGAGATGAAACAGCACACTGTAGTGTTTGAAGTCCAGGTAGCATGAAGAGTCAGATTCCAGATAGTCTCTCTTCTGGTGAATCAATAATACAAGAACACAACACCCACCGGGTTTATTGTTATATTAGCTGGTATATCATATATGTATGTATGATCTACTGTATAAACAACAGTCCTTTTAGAGTAGTTTGTTGGGGTAACAAGCACCACTTTAATGTACAGCTCACAACTGTTGTGTTTACCCTGTAACTACAGAGAACAAGAGAGGAACGAGTTGGACTTAAACACAGAACATTGAACATATAAGCTGCTCTGAATCTTGATGGTATATCATGAAAAGTTATTTGGTGATAGTGGTGTTGGGAAGTAGCTGAGATCGATGAATAATCTTTCATAAGGTGAGTAGACTGGTGAATTATGAATCATAGCAGAAACTCATTAACTCATTTCACTAGATGTCCAGTTTTGGTGTTCAGTAATCTCCATCATGTATCCTTTAATAATAGAATATGTACCCCGTGGTTAAAAATACCTAGGTATATATAAAAAAAAAAAAAAAATACCAATGTAAAATTATAAAAAGTAGCCTATATCATCTCGCTAAATCACTCCCAAACATATTGTTGTTTAGCATAGTAGGTCATACCAAGCAAGGCATCTCTGATGAAAATTGTAAATAAATTAAGGATTCATTATTTATTAGTTAGTAGCCTATTAGTTATTGTTTTAAGTATTTTTTTTTTTTTTTTCATTGGGGATGTCTTGTTGGTCGATATCTTACAACATTAAATACAGGAGATACAAGATCTTTACTTAGTTCTTTTTTTTTTTTTTCTGTTATTTGCAAGTTAAGACTTATCTATTATAAATTCTACAAGTTAGACAAAATATACCACAATAAATAAGCCTACAGTAAAAATGTGATAAATTATAGTAAAGGTGGTCATGAGTAGTTTAAATACCCCATAATTTATGCCATGTTGGTTGGATGAAATTTAGGTAGACAACCAAGAAGTGCCAGTAAACAGAAAGAAACCTAAATCAGTAACACAATAAATATTTAGTTTGAGCAACCTTTACCAGACCCAGTTCACAGGAAAACTGATTTCCATAAAATACACTTAAACGGTATTTAAGTCAAATTAAATGTTACAACTTGTAAAAATGTAAGTTATGTTGCAAGACTAAAGTGTCGTGTTATTAACTGGTGGCGTGGGGACCAACATGGTGATGCATTCCTGCACATTCTGTGCCTTGGTGACGAGACGACATCCCACACCATCGCCATGGAGACGGACTTGTTGCTTGAGGCTGTTTATCTTTTTCAAGTCCTTTTTTGTGCTTGATGTTCGCTACACTAACATCTTCCTTCCTGGGAATTTCTCCAGCATGCAGTATATCATATCGATGGACATGAGTTTTCCTGTGTGAAGTATTTGAGGGCAACAGTTTTTTTTTTCTGGCCACTTGTAACGTTTTAATTTTTTGTCGCATGCATTGTCTGTTGTAGGTCTCTTTGTTTGGCTTAGGTTTAACGGCACAATGTTTGGACTGATTCTCATGTGGCAATAATCAATTTTATAGTGTTATGATGCTGCAGTGTCGACAAAGAATAGGAGTCTACAGTACCTAGTTTACAAAGTTTTGTGTTTTAAAGAAACTGATCTACAAAAAACATTGTTTTATTTGTGTCTGAAGGGATTGGATGTAATGTGTAACAGTATAGCACCCATTCAAAAATAGTTTTAAAAAGAAATGTGAAAACTCATTAAATTGATATTTACAGTTGCATTCTTTGTGTTGTGTAATTGTACTACAGAAAAATAATAATTTTACATTCCTTTGTGATTGTTATTTATTATTATTGGTAACATTGGTAAATATAAAGGTAGCAAAGCAATGAGACAACAAATAACCCAGTGTTTGGGTAATGTTTAACCCAGCAACAGTTAACCTGACCCACTGGTTGAGTCAAATAAACAACTCAGCATTCAAATGGTTAAACCCAGCACTTGGGTCAAAACAACCCAGTGCGTGTTCTGTCCCATAGTTACCCAGCGGCTGGGTTAAGGTTGGGTTATTTTTTAACCCAGCCTTTTTAGAGTGTATAAACTTTAACTATAAACTTTAATCATAAAATAAACAACTAACAAACTGAAAGTAGCCAGCAGACCCTCACGAGCAACTGATGAATAAACGTAAACAGGACATCATCTTAACTGTCGCTGGTCCTCTCTCGTCCTTCACCTCATCACTCCTCCTTTCATCCGTCCGGATCTCCTCCGTGGGACTCCAGACCTCTCTCTCAGGCGGCTGAAACTGGGATTTAAAGGGCACCTATTATGATAAATTCTCTTTAACATGTTGTTTGATCATAAATGTGTGTTGGCGGTGTGTGTAACACTCTATAATGATACACACTGTTGATGGACACTGCTGTATCAGCAGAGACCTTGAGCGAGCACACGATCTGCTGTGTTCATCTTCACGCTCGAGCGTTTAAAAACAGCATTCAAGCAAGACATGTCTTATTAAAGCTATAGACGTTGTTCAGTCCAGAGCAGTGAGTGATGTCCTGTTTTTATTTTATTCTTTGGGTCATATTAATAGCACAGACACTGTACATACAGTACTGCAGAGAAGCTAGTTCATGCGTTCATGAGCTCTAGACTGGACTGTTGTGATGCACTAACAGCTGGGTGTCCTGCATCTTCAGTAAACAAGCTACAGGTCGTGCAAAATGCAGCGGCTAGAGTCCTTACCAGGTCAAGAAATTATGATCATATTACCCCAATTTTACCATCTCTGCACTGGCTCCCTGTTAAATTCTGTATCAGTTACAAAATATCATTACTAGCCTATAAGGCCCTAAATGGTTCAGCTCCTGCGTATCTAACTAGTCTTCTCTCACGCTACAATCCATCACACTCCCTTGGGTCACAAAACTCTGGACTCTTAGTAGTACCTAGGATAGCAAAGTCCACTAAAGGAGGAGCTTTTTCACGTTTGGTCCCAAACTCTGGAATAGCCTTCCTGATAACGTTCGACACACACTCTCTGTTTAAATCTAGATTAAAGACACATCTCTTTAGCCAAATATTCACATAATGCATCATATAATCTTGTACTGTAGTTATATCTGCTCAAATGCACATTATTATTCTTTAGCTTGAGTTGAACACATCGGTTTTGCTTGGAACAGCAGCTACGCTAATTATGTCTCTATTTGTTTCTCTGTTTCTGCCACGGGATTAACTTCAGTCTGGATCCAACCCTCAAATGATCTGAGACGACCAAACACCTGAGAAGAGATGATGCCAACCCCTCAAACAATATACAGAATTACCAAATTTTGCCATAAGTTAAATATCTATATATTATTATTAATACATAAATATATTGTAGAAACTTAATTTCCTGTAGAGCTGCTTTGCAATGATTTGTATCATAAAAAGCGTCATACAAATAAACTTGAATTGAATTTAATATATATTGAATATATTATGCTGCTGTCACTTAATTTACAGATTATAAGACCCGAAATGAAATGATCTCCCCGTGACGTCAAAGTCCTGGGCCTTCATTTATCAACAGTGTGTAGAAAAGGCTCTATAAGATACGACAATATTTGAAAATCTGGAATCTGAGGGTACAAAAAAAAATATTGAGAAAATGGCCTTTAAAGTTGTCCAAATGTAGTTCTTAGCAATGCATATTACTAATCAAAAACGAAGTTTTGATATATTTACGGTAGGAAATTTACAAAATATCTATATTTACTTATACTACGGGGCCGTTGAATGCTTGAATCTGATTGGCTGACGAACGTTCTGAGGTGTGCAATTATTTTCAGGGAACCGCACGGCGAACGTAGATCGAGGCAGCTCTTGACCATATCACTTCGCCAAATGATTTCTGTTATTTCAAAGGTCTTACAACAGCAAAATAACCAAAACCCACATTGACACTGGCCAAACAAATAAATATAGTAAATAAAAGGATAAAAACCACAGATCATGCATGTTTTGCCACAAAATTAGGCTTTATTATGTACAGAAAGCACATACTCCATCTCTCCCGCTCTCTCTCCCTCACAGACCGCACATACATAACAGTTACAGTTTACACACACACACACACACACACACACACACACACAGACTAACATATAATGTTGTTAGCACTACTCTGACAATTTTATCAGTAAACAACTTAAAAACTACATGACTTCTCACAAGCGAGGTAACAACAACGGCGCTGTTCGTGAACAAAAGGAACTAAGTTTCAGTATAACTAGAGACATTGCTGCCGAACACTATTGAGAGACGCACAGAGGTAATCTCTCTCTCTCTCATAACTTAGTTATTACAGTTTTTTACAATCGTTAGGACACATCTCTCAATACTAAAGTCACTTTTTCAAAACTCTTCACACAGTGAGCACAACAGCAGTCTGTGTGAGCTAAACTGTGGATCATTTTTCATTGCTTTGGCACAACATGCATTCATTGACTAATTCTTTCAAATTCCATGAATTCTTTTCTCATTTCGACACAACAACTGTCAAAACTCTGTGTACCTACAGCCCAGTTTGCACACGTTTACATACTCTTTTCAAAATTGTTAAACTTGAGTTCAAAACAATAACATAATACAAAACTGAATAAAACAGCAATTTTCTGCATTTCTACAATAATATTTTATTACAGTAAAATATATTTAGAAAAAGAAAATGAAATGCTATCAAAACCGTTGGACCAACTACAGGTGATTCCTTTTGTAGCTGAAGACCTACATGTGTTACTCCTTTACATAATTTCATCATCTATAAAAAGTATTTACATTGTATAATCTGCATTGTGATGTAAACATGGACCAAGCCGGACACAGAGAAGTGGCTGAAAGAGCAAGAGGGAGACGTATGCGTGGTGGAAGAAGAATAAGAGGAAGATCAAGAGCTGTAGTCTCAGATGAGATCAGGGCAACTATAACTGATCATGTAATAAATCACGGTCTTTCAATGAGAGCGGCTGGTCTGCGAGTGCAGCCAATTCATCACTAAACACCAATGACTTGTATATATACACTGTAAAAAAAAATTCCGTAAAAAAACGGATAATGTACTGGCAGAAAATTACCAGGACATTTTCTGTTAAATTTACGGACATTTCCTTCAACATTACAAAGGAAAATTCTGTAGATTTACATTTTCTTCTGTACCATAAACGGACAATCCGTTTTGCAGAAATTTCTAAAAAATTATAGCATAGGCCTATCTTTAGTAGCAAATAAATCCAGCACAATATATACAAATTGAACATGGTTTATTTTTACCTCATGTAAACATTCTTAAAAGTGCGTTCAGTAGCTTTTATTTGCTTTTAACAGGTGAAGACAAAAATATTACATCAATTAATTTAACAATGTGTTTTAGTTTTAAACAGCACCAGGCAGAAAAAATAAAACATAAGTAGCTACTTGTACAATATTGGTGTTGCACCAAATAGTGGTCACAAAGATAAACTTCACTGTGAAACAGTCAAGATTCAAAACATTTTCAGATACATGGGAAAATATTAATACAAAGACAGGGCTGTCATTAATAACAATTGCTACAGACTTCTAATCAATAGTCAATTGAAATGTTATTTAAAAGGACAGTTCACATCAAAAATGTGAACTCTGTCATCTACAATTGACATGGTACTGCAAAAAAAAAAAAACCCAAAAAAACTCTTGTACATCATTTGAAAATAAAGAACAAAGATTCATGCACTCATGCCTAACATTTCAATGCGAAACTAAGACAACTATACATTCAAAAATTAAGAGCGGGGCTCCAAGTGTTTGTGTGCTTTTAGTATCTCTTGCCATGTGCCAGCTTGGGGAAACTACTACTTTTTTCCTTTTGCTGCATGTTCAGTCCAAGTTCCATGTTGAGATTTGAAAAAAGCTCAAATTGTACATGGATTCTCGAAGTTGTTCATACATGAGTCTTGGAAGCATAGGTTCCCTTCATCTGAACCGTCGACCCTCGTTCAGGATTTCTTCACAGGAAGACTGGAAATGACAAGAAATGAAATGAATGAAAGTGAAGTATAGAGTAACGTGCAAAACAGGTTGAGATTGAATTATCAAGTTCCAGTACAAACATTGTTTATAAAATGCTAAACTTGCATTTCCAGTGGTCTCCAATTGTATCCGTCATGTGATCTTGTCAACAATGTTTTATGATATACTTAAAGGGTTACTCCACCCCAAAATGAAAATTCTGTCATTAATCACTTTTCCCCATGTCGTTCCAAACCCGTAATAGCTTTGTTCGTCTTCAGAACACAATTTAAGATATTTTGGTCCAGAAAAGTATGAAAAGCATCGTCAAAATAGTGCATCTGTCATTGATTACTCACCCTCATGTCATTCTAAACCCGTAAGACCTTCGTTCATCTTTGCAACACAAATTACGATATTTTTGATGAAGTCTGAGAGCTTTCTGACCCTCCATAGACAGCAAGGGTCCTTACACGGTCAAGGCACAGAAACGTAGTATAAGGACATCGTTAAAACAGTCCATCTGTCATCAGTGGTTCAATCTGAACTTTATGAAGTGATGAGCATACTTTTTGTACACAAATAAAATAAAAATAACGACTTTATTCAACAATTTGTCGCATCTGCGTCACAGTAGCGCCATTTTGGAGAATATCCGCTGAACACAAACTGCGTACGCTGTTCTGTGTCAGACGCACCACACGGATACGCTGTTTTCGTTAAATAACGATTTGAATAAAGTTATTTTTATTTTCTTTGCGTACAAAAAGTATTCTCATCACTTCATAAAGTTCAGATTGAACCACTGATGGCAGATGGACTGTTTTAACGATGTCTCTAGACTACGTTTCTGTGACTTGACCGTGTAAGGACCCTTGCTGTCTATGGAGGGTCAGAAAGCTCTCAGACTTCATCAAAAATATCGTAATTTGTGTTGCAAAGATGAACGAAGGTTTAGAATGACATGAGGGTGAGTAATTAATGACAGAATTTAAATTTTTGAGTGAACTAACCCCTTTGATTATTTTCAACTAAACAGCAACACAACAAAATGCTTTATACACAGTTTCATTACATATGTTCCTTACATTTGTATGAATTCCAACGTAGGTGCCATCTCCTCTGGATGTTTTATGTTTAAAATAAAATGAAGAGAATGTGTAGCTCAGCCACAATGGGGGAGGAAATGATAAGTTCTTGAATGACAGCAATCTGGAATCACCAATAACAATAAAAAAATAAGAAATTATAAACAACACATTGTAAATTCAGAAAGCCACTCCAAACATTGATTAAATCTTTCCTACACAAAGAACTTCAATAACAAAGTCAACTGAATAAACAACTCAATTACTAATTTTTGTCAGTATTGAACATCTCTAAAGGTAAATAAAAATGGAAGCATATGGGTAGCAAAATTCAATTTGAAATATGCAAAATGGCAATGCATTGCAATACATAAAATGGCAATGTAGTTCTGTATTTTTATTTACATTTTGCCACACGTGTCCAAATTTTAGTGTAAAATGAAAATTCCGTTATATAATTTACATTTGCCATTTTCTACACTAGTTTTAATATGCAAATCCATATAGTGTATGTACAAGTCATTGGTGTTTAGTGATGAGTTTTAGGCTCAAGATCTGCATTTACTGTAAAGTGACACCAGAGGTGTTCAGCTTGGATTAGGACTTGGCTTTCTGCAGACCAGTCAAGTTCTTTCACACTGACTCAATCAATCATTTCTTTTTGAACCTTGCCTTATACACAGAGACATTGACATGTTAGAATAGAAAAGGGTCCTGTCCAAACTCTTGCTATAAAATTAGAAGCAAACAATTCCCTAGAATACCATTATATGCTTAAAAATTAAGATTTGTACTCATGGAAATTACTAAAGTAGTGAAACCTGTTCATTAGAAGGGTGACCCAATACTTTTGGCAATATAGTGTATCAGCAGAAGATTGCCAGGGATGAATCAGGCATGCCAAAAGATTCTTTCCTAGGTGTATTGCATTAGATGACATACAATTTGGATGAGAACCTGTGGCCAAATGGAGAAGACCGAGTAGATTAGCGTTACTATTGTATCTGTATCAGTGGATGGTGTGTATACAAATTGTTGTATTTTGAAATGACTAAATTACTTATAAAATAAATAAAAGACATAAAATATTGACGAATTCTGCATCATGTCTGATTCATTCCAGTAACATATATTGCAGTGAATTATAAACAGAGATGTGTCCTTGTTTTACACAAGAAAACTTTGTATAATGCTACATGTTGTTAGTGTTTTTTAGGTCATTGTTTTGTGGGTGACAAAGTGTGTTTGTCGGCTGTCAACCTTTGCTAGTGTTCTGGAAGAATGAGTTGATTTGAGACCTGAATAAAGTGTTTTGGTAGTTGTAGTGCATTTTGAATGTGAAATGAACTGCTGTGCCAAGCTGAAAGCTGGTTAGGAGAACTGTGTGAAGAGTTTTGCAAAAGTGACCTCAGTATCGAGAAATGTGTCCTAGCGTCTGTAAAAAACTGTAAATCATGGTTTTTCAATGAGAGCGGCTGGTCTGCGAGTGCAGCCAATTCATCACTAAACACCAGTGACTTGTACATATGGGATACAGTCATTTTAGACACTTCCAAAACTGTTGCAACAGAGATGGAAATACCATTTTGAAATAAATGAATTATGTTTCCATCTTCGTAGGTGAATTGCCTTAGATGACATGTGGATGAGAACCTGCGGCCAAATACAGTACATAGAGTTGATTAGGATTCCTACAATACAATATATACAAATGTATATACAAATTCTTGCATTTTGGAATAACTTTGAAAAGTAAAAAAAAAAATATATATATATGTATATATATATATATATATATATATATATATATATATATATATATTGAAACATATAGCATCGTGTCTAATTCATGTCACCTGTTGTTTGTGTTTTTTAGGTCTTACTTTTATAGATGACCAAGTGTGTTTGTTAACTGACAACCCTTGCTATGAAAGAATGAGCTGGTCTGAGACATGTATGAAGTGTTTTGATTGTTGTGGTGCATTTTTGAAAAAGTGACTTTAGTACTGAGAAATGTGTCCTAGCGATTGTAAAAACCTGTAACTGTATTAACTGCACTAGTCTATTATCAACGGCTCAAACCTCCGTTATTAGGTTTAAAATGACGGTTTGGAATTAGCAACGAAGGCGTTGGATGAGATGCGGAAGAAATAATCCTACTCACAATAGTGATTTAAGTAGAAATACTGGACGAATGCCTTGAAATATATCATCTGATCGATGTCTTGAGGTGTGGCAACCGTAGTATAAGCGGAATAATTGACTTCGGCCCGTTGAATTAGTAGAAAAATAATGCACACCCGAATGTTCAACGGCCCGTCGTCAGTTATTCCTTACTTAATATCCTAATGATTTTTGGCATAAAAGAAAAATGTATAATTTTGACCCATACAATGTATTGTTGGCTATTGCTACAAATATACCTGTGCTGCTTATGACTGCTTCTGTGCTCCAGGGTCACAGATGACACAGCCTTTCCCAAACCTCTGCTTGCTCATTTATGACCCCCCCCCCCCCTCTCTCCTTCTTTCCCCCCAAAAGACTTCACTGAAAGTACACTATAAAGAATATCTATACACCACATATGATGTATCTTGTGAAGCTGCTGTTCTTCCTCTTCATGTTTGGTATCATAGTGAAGGTCTCTGTGCGGTTGGTAAAATGGTTTACAACAGTCACTTATATTATGAGAAAGATTGAAAACTTGTGAAGCATTGTGTTCTGCTGCTGAGGGGTGTGTTGTCCTCAGGGTCTGTGTCAGTGTTTTTCTTCCTTTACCCTGCGGTCACGAGATCTAACAAACCAAAAGGTCTTTTATGTTTTTAACAACTCATTTGATGATTTCTTTTTTCTGGCATTATAGTCATATGATGATTCTTTAAAATTCCCCACACCCCCAGTGTTATCTGTACAAATACAATAGAAACTCTCACACGCTGCTGTGTGTCTCTCTGTCAGGTATGCATATCTCACTCTTAGATTCATCTTTGAGCAACTGATTTTATGTATTTATCTGAAGTGGAACTGAATTTAATTCTGAACTGGATTCTCACTGTTTAATTATGTAATTGGCATGATCTTACCTGACAAATAAAATGTTATATTTTATTTATTCTGATCTCTTCGAAATCATTATGAGTAGATCATGTGGAGGCTGATGTTTCCTCGTGTCCAGGACAGATTAAACAGAAGACGCCTGGATGAACGGAGCAGTAGGCACTTCATCTGTGATCTACTTTCATCACTGATCTCCAGGTGTATGGAAATGACTGTTAACCACACTTTTGTGTCAAAATGAAGCTGTAGACGACAGACTTACCACCTTCATCTTCTGACACCAGAACTGGGGTTAGTAACAACACAAGATCTTTACTTAGTTCTATTTTTTCTGTTATTTGTAAGTTAAGACTTTGTTAGGAAGCACATTTAAGATTTTAAAGTTTTAAATTTAAATCCCATTTTAGAGAGAATTGTTAATGTTCACCCTGCTACGAGTGGTAGTGTGTCAGACCTTTACAAATTACTGTTAGGAAAGGTGGACAACAATACTCATAAAATAAAACATGATTGTGAAGAGGAAATGGGTTTTAATTTTCATGAAAACATGGGATGAGTGCTTGAGAAATATACATGTTCTGTAAACCCTAAAGATAATTTAATTCAATTCAAGGTAATTCATAGGCTTCATTATCCCATAAAATTGATCCCATGATTTCCCCACTCTGTAATAAGTGTAAAACATTAGAAGGCACCCCGTTTCATTCTTTATGGTCATGAAGTAAAATTCAGCCATTTTGGAAATGTTTATTTTAATTTCTTTCTTGGAGCCTGAGCCTTGTGTTGGATTTTTAGGTGCAGATAATGCTTTTTGTAGTAAATATCAAACACAGGCCGTTTCGCTCTGTATGATGCTTGAGAAAAAAACATATCTTACAGATGTGGAAAGCAGATTCTGTCCCTGTTTTTGAGATGTGGGTGTGGGAATTGTGGGAAATATGTTGCATTTTGAAGAACTAAGATTTACAGTAAAAGATAAACTATCCACTGCGTATCCTAATATAAAGCTTTAAGTGCTTGGCTCTAACGACATGTACAGTGTTACTGCTCTGATGGGTTATTTCTCATGTGTCTGTTTTGGTGACATTATTTATGTGTTGTTTTAAAGAAAATTTAAAATAATTTTGTGTGTACGCGCACTATTAGGATGAAATCTACGGAGAGTTTTATGAATGAGACGCCAGAACTGGTGAGTTTGTGATCGTGAGATCCACGTAAGGCCAACACGAGACTCAAATGCAGCATCAGGTCCCTGATAAACAAATAACTGAAAGTATGGGATATTACAAATAATCAAATATCTGAATACATAATCAATATTTGTGATCAGTTTTTAATTAGAAATACAGCCTAAATTTAATGATCACTTGAAATTGGAGTCAGTTTAAACACGGAGCTGGACTAAAATTGAAAGTGAATCCTGATAAATGAAGTGAACTCTGCAGAAGCGCAGGTAAAAGACCGAACCTGTGTTTCTCTGTCTTATATCCACTCATACTGAAAGAATCA
The DNA here is from genome assembly GCA_036784905.1 of Acrossocheilus fasciatus. Classification (NCBI taxonomy): domain Eukaryota; kingdom Metazoa; phylum Chordata; class Actinopteri; order Cypriniformes; family Cyprinidae; genus Acrossocheilus; species Acrossocheilus fasciatus. The sequence continues at coordinate 1,635,930 of CM071958.1, forward strand.
TCAGTTACCATCAAAGGCAGAGAAATGGTGTGAAATGTTTCCAGAGCAATAACAGATGAAGATGAACAGTCATTGATGAAGAGTGATGAGAGTTCTGCTGGGAAAGAAGCTCTCGCTCAGTGGGTTTGTGATCAGATGAATCTGTAAAAGCCTCCAGAAGCCAGGAGGAGAACAGACTGTAGTCTGAGGATGATGAAGATGATGAAGATGATGGCGTATAGGTCTTCAGCAGCTGGGTTTAATGTGAGAATCTCACCTCACTATTGACATCAGAATGAAGCTTACAGGCTCGTCTGGATCACACTAGAAATATACATAGCCTACATTGTCATTATATTTATAGGATATTGTTCCTAATTTAACACAAAAGCTTCAACAGTAAATGCAGAAAGTCTGAAGTCAATCTGATGAATCTTTCTGTGCAGTGAATCTTGCAAAAGTCTCATAATGAACAAACACTTATGGTTTGGTTTCGTGTCTTCATACTGTCACATCTAATAAGTGTCTGTCAGGTTTTTCTCTTGTGATTCACTGGTTTGTGACTCATTTCTGGCCTCCATTTCTCTCTCAGTTCTGTTTTTGCTGGTCTGTGGTTTCTGATGTTGAAGGAGTTTTCTGGGTGTTTGTTTCTTTCTTCACTCCATTTGTATATCTGCAATCACACAGATACAGTTTCATTAAAGCCAGTGGTGTTAAAGCAGTATATGATCAAATAATTTCTGATTCAGAAGTAGGTTTACATTTTCAAAACTCTTACTACAAAAATCTAAACTGATCACACTTGTAAAACTAGTCTTTCTTTCAAAACATGATCTCCTGCTTTCATTAAAGCTATACACATCTTCAGTCCACATAATCATTGCTTCAAAACACAAGATTATTGTTATGTTTAATAAGAACATTTGGTTTAATCACCATTATCCAAATCAGAAATTAATAACAAGTACCAAATGATTCACTGATTAACTGTTAGGATCAGTTGTGTTAAATAATGAACAAATGTATTAAAGTGAAAGTGAAGTGACATACGGCCAAGTATGGTGACCCATACTTGGAATTTGTGCTCTGCATTTAACCCATCCAACGTGCACACACACAGCAGTGAACACACACACACACCGTGAACACACACCCGGAGCAGTGGGCAGCCATTTATGCTGCGGCGCCCAGGGAGCAGTTGGGGGTTCGGTGCCTTGCTCAAGGGCACCTCAGTCGTGGTATTGACATTTACATTTACATTTATGCATTTAGCAGACGCTTTTATCCAAAGCGACTTACATTGCATCCAGGGAGTTGCATTCCCTGGGAATCGAACCCATGATCTTGGCGTTGCTAGCGCCATGCTCTACTATTTGAGCTACAGGAAAGCGTTGAGGTGGAGAGAGCGCTGGACAGTCACTCCCCCCACCTACAATCCCTGCCGGCCCGAGACTCAAACTCGCAACCTTTGGATTACAAGTCCAACTCTCTAACCATTAGGCCACGACTTCCCACGAAGAGATGCAAATAAAAAGTTTAACAGTAATATTATGAATGACAGTTACTGTGAATGAAACATTTAGGGTAGATGGAGGAAACACCCCCCTACTGTTTCTCCCAAAATAATCACAGTTATATATGAGATGAGAACAGTAGGGCCTGTAGATAGAGAGAACCTGTTATTTAAGAAAAATAATAATTTTTTCAGAATGACATACTTTTTTCCTCAAACATAGTCATTGGGGTATAATCAATAATTCATAATTATTGATTATATTGAGCTGCCTGTAATCTGATTTTGCTGTAAATGTTTAAAGCATATTGCTTTGTCAGACGGGGGGCATGTTACCCACCCATGGGGCAGTGTTTTAAACACTAATGTTGTGTAGAGAAAAGGATACTTTATGATTTTGTGTTTTGTATTAACACTGCATTAAAAAATGCTTAAATGTTTGAAAACAGTGCACTTTTGATGATCTGTTGTAATATTAGTACTAAGAGTTATTATCATTTAATACTTGCTTGTGAAAATTGTGCCAAAATAATTACAAAACTGTGAATGTGTCTGAAGTGATGCTGAGATTCAGATCCTGTATATAACATGAACTCAACAAAAGAAGGAAAAGAAAACATTTCAGATTAAACAGAAAAAACTCATCATTAAAGTTACATTAAATCATGTATTTAGAAACATTTTTCTCACCTTTGAGATGTAGTGTTCATAAAATCATGCTGGATATGTTTAACAGCCAGTGCTTCTTCTGTAGTTTGTGATGCTTCAGATATACTCCTCTTATATTCTGTTTGTGCATAAATCTGTTAAAAAAATACAGAGATAATTTATAGTTAAAGTGAAATTTTACATTTGTTAGTGATTATTGTGCAATATAGATTTACCATTCAATTTTCACTTTACAGTTTAAAACTGTACACATCACTGTTCAAAATTAATAATAAATAATACTAAGATAAGTTAAGTAAAAAGATAAGTATTTAATTATCTTGTGATGAGCTGGAAAGAGAGAAACTCCTCTGCTTGCATCACAGTTCCTGCTCCTCCGTGTAAGTCTCTGAATGTCTCATATTTTCTTCACCTGGTATAATGACTCTAGCAGCTGCATTTTGGACAAACCGGAGCTTATTTATTGAAGATGCAGGACACTCAGCTGTTAGTGTATTATACAGTAGTCACATTTTTAAAATCAAAAGTTGTAAAAGCATCAGAATGTGAAAGAAATGTAGTTTGTGACTTTCATAAAGTGACTGAGGCATTATTGTTCAGAGACTAATGATCTCCTGGGATTTTTAAGTGTGTGTGCGAGCATGAGCGTGTGTGTGTGTGTGTGTGTGTGTAAGTAAGTAAGTAAGTAAGTAATGTTTATTTCTATAGCACCTTTCAAGCGCAAGTGTCACAAAGTGCTGTACAACAACAGTATACAATGAAGAAATAAAAAAAAAAAAAAAATAATAAAAAACCATGACAATTTAACAATTAGATAAAAGCAAGTTTAAACAAGTGAGTTTTCAGCTGCTTTTTAAAAATGTCCACCGAGCCCACAGATCTCAGTTCCCGAGGAAGAGCATTCCACAACTTGGGAGCAACTACTTCAAATGCACAGTCTCCTTTTGTCTTTAATCTAGATCGTGGAACAACTAGCAGGATCTGATTTGAGGATCTCAGATTCCTACTAGAGTTATAGGGTTTCAACATCTCATGTATATACACAGGGGCTTGACCATGCAACGCTCTAAACACCATGACAAGAATTTTAAAATGAATTCTAAATTTGACAGGGAGCCAATGTAAAGAAATTAAAATTGGGGTTACGTGAGATCTCTTTGATGACTTAGTTAAGAGTTTAGCAGCAGAATTTTGAACCACTTGTAAACGTTTGATTGTTGAATTACTAAGACAGGTAAAAAGAGAGTTGCAGTAATCAAGGCGGGAGGAAATAAATGCATGTATAATCATTTCCAACTCTGCTGTAGACACAACTGGCCTCAGTTTTGCGATGTTTCTCAACTGATAAAAACAATTTCGAACCAAATAATTCACATGCTGATCAAGACTGAAAGCTTGCCCCATATGAACACATAAGTTTCGAATGGTAGATTTAACAGAATGTGATAAAGAACCAAGACTTTCCATCACTTTTGGGTGAACACCAACAGGAGCCGAGATAAGTACTTCAGTTTTTTCAGGATTTAACAGTAGATAATTATTTGCCATCCAGACTTTAATGGAATTTATACAATTTAAAAGAACAGACAATTTTGTGATTTCATGAGACTTAAAAGAAATATAAAGTTGAATATCATCTGCATAGCAATGATAGCGAATGCCTTCAAAACTGCTTATCAGTTTCCCCAGAGGCAGCAAATACAAAGCAAAAAGCAATGGGGCCAAAACAGACCCCTGGGGAACACCACAGGACACCGGTGCTGTAGATGAAGTGTAATTTTGAACTCTTACTGAGAAAGACCGATCTGATAAGTATGATGAAAGCCAACTCAAGGCTTTACCCGAGATACCAACCTCCTGTCTAAGCCTCTCAACTAATATACAGTGATCAACTGTATCAAAAGCAGCAGTGAGATCCAATAAAACCAGTACAGAGCATTCTCCTACATCGCCTTGCATTAACAAGTCATTTAAAACTCTAAGAAGAGCAGTTTCAGTTGAGTGCATGCGACGAAAACCAGATTGGAATTTATCAAACACATTATGACCATCTAAAACAGCAGAAAGCTGATTTACAACAACTTTTTCCAGGACCTTAGCCATAAAAGGTAACTTAGAAATAGGTCTATAATTTTGGAGTAAAGATGAGTCAAGATTTGTTTTCTTTAGAATAGGTTGAACCACGGCTTGTTTAAAATAACCTGGAACTTGACCAGATGTTAATGAATTGTTAATTATAGATAACACACACGGACCCATCGTGTCAATAACATTTTTAAACAAGACAGTGGGTACCACATCCAGATGACAAGAAGAACTTTTCATAGAACTAACGACCTTAGTAAGTTCATCAATTATTATCGGAGAAAAATTCTCCAGGGTTACTGGCCTGGAGACATGAGGTATTTGAAGTGAAGCATAAGGTATAATATTATTTCGTATATTTTTTATCTTATCCACAAAAAAATGGAGAAAATTATTGCACTCTTCAACCGAAGAGACTTGAAACGCCGGCGATGGAGGCGAAACAATATTATGAATAGTGTCAAATAAAATTTTGGGATTATGTCTGCTGCTAGATATTAAATTGGAAAAATATTTGATTCTGGCATCCTTAACCTTGTTATTAAAATCCATTAAAAGTTCTTTTAAGTGCTGATAGTGAACTAATAGTCAAGTAGATTTCCACAGACGCTCAGTTTTACGACAAATACGTTTAAAGGAGCGAATACTATCATTGATCCATGGGGTGGGATTTAACAGACGAGCTGCCCTGGACTTCACAGGAGCAACTTCATCCAAGACTAAAAGGCAATGCTCATTAAAAGATTGTACTTGAACATCAACTGTACCATTTGACATATTAATGGACGAATTATCAAAAGCAGCCGAGAATTTCTCTGCAGAAAGGTTATTCAGGATGCGAGAATCAATTTCTCTACTACACAATGGTGCATCTAAATTACAAAATAAGTCAAATGAGATGCAATTATGATCTGAAATAAAGATATCTTCAGACAAAACAGAACCAATATTTAAACCATAACTAAAAACAAGATCTAAAGTATGTCCTCTTATATGAGTAGGACCAGTGACATATTGTATAAGATTAAAAGACTCAGTAATGTTAATAAAATCAATTGCAAATTTATCCGAAACATCATCAATATGAATGTTGAAGTCGCCAACAATCACAATTTTAGTAAGCTGAAGAATAGATGACAAAAAATCACTAAAATCATCTAGGAAGGAGCAGTTTGGGCCAGGAGGACGATAAATTAAAATACAATAAAAGGGATCTGTACGCCCAACTTGAATCACTTGCACTTCAAAAGAGGGAAAAAACCCTACATTTACCATCCGAGAAAAAAAACAGTTTCTGAACACAACAGCAAGTCCTCCACCACGGCCTGAACGTCTAGGCAGACTAATAAATGTATAATCCTTGGGACAAATTTCCTTAAGGGGAGAATTTTCCAGATTTCTCTGCCATGTTTCAGTCATACACAAAAAATCCAGCTCCTTAGTTTTAACAATGTCGTTTAGGACAAAAGTTTTATTAGTTATTGAACGAGCATTTACCAGTGCCATCCTGAGAGGTAGAGCAAAAACTTCGCTGGATATTTTGCAGGGAATTTTACGAAGTTGACGGGGGCTCAATCCGCCGCACACGAAAACTCCGTTCGCCGGCGGGAAAACGGTCTCCACAAACATATCCGGAAAAACGGGACGAAGATAGGAGAGTCTAACATTGTCAGCCATGGACAGGGGAAACTCATTCCAGAGATGGGGCAAATATACCGAGGCTGAGCTCATCAGAAGCGATCGGCGCCGTTTTCCGATGACTCCTCTCTTCCAAGACAGTCTCAGCTTCACCTGAAAACCAGCCCTTTTCCCCCGCTTTCTCCGTTGTCTTCGGGAACTTCGGTCAAAAAGACCAGCTGAGTGGACTGATGTAGACAATAATGTGTGAGGAATATCAGCCCAGGGTGGTGGAATATTATGATCTACCATTGATGATCTTATGAGTAAAAGAGTTTGGCGATCATAGACCTGAGCAGTAAGACCATCATTTACAAGCAGCAGAACAACCATAAGAACGTACAGGACAGATAGGACATAGCGCGGTAGACAGACAGTGGCAGCGGCAAAGCCAAACACAGGCGCCATCTTGCTTCCGTCTGAAGTCCAAAACGTGTGTGTGTGTTTGTGTTTGTGTGTACCGTATATATATGGTTTACAGAGAACAGAGAATAGACACGCGCGCGCGCACACACACACACACACACACAAACAAAGAAATGGTGAATAAAAGCCATGTAGAGAGTAGTTTAATGTTTAATGTTACAGCCTGATGTGGAAAGTGATGAATAAGAATAAATTGCACAGGATTGTGAGAAGGGTGGAAAAAACAATAATAGGACATCAGCAAACACAGCTTGACAAACCATTTGTGCTGACAACAGAAATTCAGCGAGGGTTAAATCTGATTCCACTCTCACTTTACTTTGGATTTGTAAAGCGTCCATCTGGAAGAAGATATTAGATTATTAATACTCTTTTACCAGCGGAAGATAGAATATTAGAAGTGTAACCGTCTTGTATGATTGATTATTGTTTGTCTTGATTGTTTATGTGTGTAAGGTTTATGTTTTTATGAGAAGCCATTAGTTCAATTAGTTCATCAATCAGTCAATCATACAGCGGACAGACAGTAAAGTTTAGAGTTGATTTTACATTCAGACACCAGAGAAGATGCAACTATTATGTGATAAAATATGTTTCATCTTTAACATCATAAATACTCACAGTCTATTAATGTTGCTCTGTCGGACTCGTCTCAGTGTCTGTTTCTCTCCTGGTTCATCAGATCATCTCTCGTCCTCTTTTTCTCTTTTTCTCTCATCCTGATGTTCAGTTCTCTTGTAGTTTGTGATGCTCCACAGATCTTCTGACATAATTTAATTTGTCTTATATTTTATCATCTGTTGAAAAAATGGAGATAAAATTTATAAGTTTAGTTTCATTATGATGCAAACAAGACATTTATGTCCAGAATTAATAATAAAAAGTTCTTTAGAACATAATTAGAAACAACAGCGTCGATACATCGTGCTCAGCTGAACTGGGGAATCACCGCTGCTGTGAGATCGTTAACCACAGAGTGGTTTCACATGCCTCTTCACTGAGCTGAAAGAAAAACCTGAACTGGTGGATGGGGTTATTTCTTTTTCAGGTGCAACACAATACATTGTAGTTAATTATTATAAAAAGTGTGACTTGTCCTACTCTTGAGTCAATGGACGCCCACAGAATCACTTACAGGAAAGTTAAGTTAAATGTGTCACACAGATAGAGGACATTTGCACTCATGTTCATGCTAATAATTTTTGAACCATAAATTATTTTTTCCTCTGATTCATTGGCTCATGCAGAGTCAAATGCCTACCAAAATTTAAATTTCTACATCTCAAGATTTTTCACAAGTTTGAATTAATCAAAAAACTTACTTTTTCTAGCTCGTTCTTATGTGAGACCATCTATATTAACTGCTTTAATCCAAGTAAATTGTGCCATTTTTAATATGACAGAATAGCTTTGATTGTGATTAATTGCAGAGCTCTTATTTTTCTTCTGGTTTTGCCAGGTCTGCTGTCACTGTTTCCTCAAAGAACAGACCGAGAGCATGATCTCCGTGAGGAACGGTCAGATAATAAAGTACGCTGGCGGTCAGATCGGAGATGTCAGTGTGATCGAGGACCCAGCGAGTGTAGAGTTTACACACATCACTATTTCTATTAGTGTGTATTCAGCTGTGATGGAAACCAAAGTGCGGTCGCTTCGATGTGCTTCCGCTGGTCTGCAGGTGAATGGAGACCCTGAAGATGCTGATGTTCCTCCAGAACCGATCCTGGAGGTCCCGATAGCACCAGATTCACTGAGGGCCGTTTGGACAATATTTGCTGTGTACAACTTTAAACTGTTCTTATGGTGAAATATATTCTTGAAGAAATATTATTGCTGTCATGTTTAGTTTAAATGTGTGCTGCACACTTATGTGTAAAAAGCTATAGTGATTGTTTTCAGGTTCCCGGTGAAACCTAAATAAAGGAGCGCCTTGATTTCAGAAAGTGCATTAACCCCTGCTGCAGCACAACAACAATAATGTGAATTACTAACAATCTGCTGTGATTTAAGAGATTCTACTGATGCTTTCCTGCTTTTATTTCTAGGCCTGTTTCACTATTATTTCTCTGTTTATCATTATATGTTTGGTGTGTCTTATAGTATTGCTGATTTCACCAGAACTTTTACATTAATAAAGTCAATAGTGTGTTACTTTATACATGTTAAAACTGTCTTAATTGTCATGCGTTTAACTGTACAAACTTATCTAATATTAATTACAATATTCATGACTAGTACCTTTTTTAAAAATATTATCAAGTTTGTGTCATCATCTCTGTCCTCGTCTCTGAAGCAGTTTGCTGAAGCTGATTGTATAACACTGATGCTGTAATATGATTCAGACACATCAGATGTGTGTGATGAGGCTCTTTATGCTGATTTGTGTGACATTATGATCAGGGCTGGACTGGGACAAAAAATCGGCCCTGGCATTTTTTGGTCCTGGTGGCCCACCATATATACAGTGTACACTGTAACCGATTTTTGTAATTTGAACAGTATTTTACTGTATTGTGTACAGTAATATACTGTAAAATGTATATACAGTATTTTACTGTAAATTGCAAAGGATTATGGGAAAATATATGGTCATTACAGTAAACTACTGTAAATTTGCAGTAGTGAACTTGCCCTCAAAAAACTGACCAATGGCAAGGGAGATTTATTTTGTTTGCTGTTTGGTGGAAGCAGCGGTAAAAGGACAAGTTGCACTGTTAACTAGACAAAAAAGGTTAGTAGGCCTATATTATTTCTGTTTTATGCAAAACTGAGATATTTTAAGGTGTTTTAACTTATCAATGTTAGCAAACTAACATTATTCATCGTGTCGTTTTTCATGTCGGGATTTTGGGACCTTTTTTTCTGACTGATGGCCGGATTAACGCCGTCATAACGGTGATAACGTCGACTGGTGAGTAAATTAATATATAAATTAAATTAATAAATTAAATAAATTAAATATTATCGGATCTAATGAAAAAATATACAAGACAAACTAAAATATTTTGTCAATAAAATAAAATCATTAACTTTTTCAAATAAAATAATGGTGTTTTTTAAGAATTAAAAATAATCTAATTTTGGAGTTTGACAATGAAAACATTGCAACCATGCTTGGGACGGCCCTGATCGCAACACACAGCTACATATACAGTGTAGTTCAAAACACTGTATATGTGCCCTGCGCTCCCCTACACATTTTATTAAGTTATTAATTCCCTGGGAATCAAACAGTGGCGGCGCTAGGGGTGTGTGCGCATCAAGATTGAGTTTTCATGCACATTAAAAATATTTCTATTAAACCAGCACTTAAACAGCAAAATGCAGCTGCTTCAGGTATCTTTAACTTACTGTAGCCTATAAATTCATAATACCGATATCCCCATCTGACAAAATTAGATTACTGTTACTGTATAGCAACAAATATAGATTTTTAATCATGGTATTATAAGCACAGATTTTCTAGGACACACACACATTTAGATTATACGAACAGATTGGTTAGCATTTAGCATGGTCTGTGGCAGACTTAACTAAGTGTCAGGGCAACAAAATTCAATAAACAAGAAGTTAATATTAAGTGATTTAAATTGTGAAAAGAAATATTGTCTTTTTTCGCAAAAATGGTTCTAAACAAAGCCATGTTGTACATCTCTGCACACAACAGTGTTTCATTACTGACAAAATTGACCTTTTTTGAATGCCTTGAATCAGTGATTCACTGATCCATTCATAAAAAACACTTTCTTCATTCCTGAAAGAATCAGCAGTTTTTAATGAATAGATTGAATAAATGACTCAGTGGCTCAGTCATTAAGGCAGTGGCTTGCTGCCACCTACTGCTAATTTTAGTCTCATTTTTAAAAGTATCATTCTATTTTTTTTCTATCATTTACATATTTTTGTGTTTATATTTAAAACATTAATTTCATAATATTATTTATGTAATTATAAATGTATTATTTGTAAGTGCAAATTGTAATTAATTACACTTGTCGCTTTAAAAAAAAAATGAAGCCACTTAGTCAATGTAACTTTTCAGCATAGCCTGTTTTATTTGACTTGTATCCCGTGTATTCTGATACATAAATTAATGTCTCTGGGCTAAGGCCCGTATATCCACTCACCCTAGAACCGCCCCTGGAATCAAACCCATTAATTCAGCATTCTAGCACTTTGCTCTACTGATTGAGAATGCATTGTAAAAAATGGAGCTTTAATAATTTGAATGTGATGAATTATCAACTAATTATGTACCTTCCGTTGTAGGTGCGTTCAGATGTAGTATATAAGGTTTTATTAACGTCAAAGTGCATACGGCACCAAGTTTGACAGTTGAGGCAAATTCTGTAAACACTGCTTGGAAAAATAATGTTTTTTTTTTTTTTTTTCTTGTGCTTGCAGGTTCATTCAGATCTTTGTGGCACCAAATGCATTGAAAGTCACAGATCAGCTGGAATTCTGGAAAGAGGGTACAAAGAAAAAGGATCTGCCTGAATCCCATCCTGCTGTTTCTCATCGGAGAGCTTGTCAACTTTGACTGTCAAAATTTCTGCAATTTAACACAACAACACAAACTCATTTTTACTGTATTATTTTATTTTATTAACACTACCAGTCAAAAGGTTTTGAACAGTAAGATTTTTAATGTTTTTAAAGAAGCCTCTTCTGCTCACCAAGCCTGCATTTATTTGATCCAAAGTACAGCAAAAACAGTAAAAATGTTTTATTTTTACTATTTAAAATAAATGTTTTCTATCTGAATATATTTTAAAATGTAATTTATTCCTGTCATCAAAGCTGAATTTTCAGCATCATTACTTCAGTCTTCAGTGTCACATGATCCTTCAGAAAAAATTCTAATATTCTGATTTGCTGCTCAAAAATTATTATTATTATTATTATTATTATTATTATTATTATTATTATTATTAATGTGTTGAAAGCAGCTTCAGGTTTCCTTGATAAATAGAAAGTTCAGAACAGCATTTATCTGAAATAAAAATATTTTGTAACATTATAAATGTCTTTATCTTTTGATCAATTTAAACCATCCTTGTTAAATGAAACAGTCATGGCCTAATGGTTAGGGAGTCGGGCTTGTAACCTGAAGGTTGCTGGTTCGATTCCCGCACCTGCAGGAATTGAAGGTGGGGATTGTGAATGAACAGCACTCTCTCCACCTTCGATACCATGACTAAGGTGCCCTTGAGCAAGGCACCGAACCCCTAATTGCTCCCCGGGCGCTGGAGTAAGGCTGCCCACTGCTCCGGGTGTGTGTTCACTGTGTGTGTGTGTGTGTGTTCACTACTCACTGCTGTGTGTGTGCACTTGGATGGGTTAAATGCAGAGCACCATTTCGAGTATGGGTCACCATACTTGACAATATGTCACGACTTAACTTAACTTAACTTAAAAGTAGTAATTTCTATAGTATAAGTAGTAATCCCTATAACCCTATACCCCCCCCCCCCCCCCCCGAATACTGAATCTAAGTTTTTGATGGGCATAGTGTATAATGTTACAAAATCTTATTATTTCAGATAAATGTTGATCAAAGAATCCTGAAAAAATTTACCCAACTGTTATGATGATGATGATGATGATGATGATGATGATAATAATAATAATAATAATAATAAATGTTTATCAGTATATTAGAATGATTTCTGAAGGATCATGTGACACTGAAGACTGGAGTAATGATGCTGAAAATTTAGCTTTGATCACAGGAATAAATTACATTTAAAAATATATTCAAATAGAAAGCTGTTATTTTAAATAGTAAAAATATTTCACAGTATTACTGCTTTTGCAGTAAATAAATGCAGGCTTGTTGAGCAGAAGAGAATTCTTTAAAAACATCAAAAATCTTACCGTTCAAAAACTTTTGACTGTTAGTGTACTTACTTGTTTTTGCTTTTCAGTATGTGTATGTTTTGCCATGATACAAAGTGCCCAGGGGACTGTTGTGATGCCCTTTTTTCAGCTAGTTCATCCTAGAGATCAAGACTTGTAATTTGTACTATTAAAAAGAAAATGTTCAACAATTAAAAAGAATATTATCAGACCTAATGCTCATGAGTTATTGTGATTTTTATGGAGTTGGGGTGGTAAAAATCATGGTTTACAGTGCTATACCACAATTTGATTGTTTTTTACAGGTAAAAAATGTTTAAACTACATGAAAATAAACACTACAGCACTGATACTGTAAATGAAAATACGCTAAAAATACTGTAAATGAAAATACAGTTATACTGTAAATGACAATACAGTAATAATACTGTAAATGAAAATACAGTAAACCCATTACTACACTGTACATGCAATTACAGTAATAATACTGTAACCATTTTTACAGTAATTTACTGGCATCCAGCTGCCAGTAAAATACTGTAAAATTTACAGCAACCTTTTTACAGTGTGTGTACATATATATATATATATATATCGGACCACTAGTAAAAGTGTAACTGTGAATCATATCCAGTCTTTTTCAGTCAATATAACACATACAGTAATGTTGTCAGTCCTCAGCCTTCTGCATTTCAGTACAGTAACGGTCATCCAAACTGCTGCCATACTTTACATCAGGTAACACTAACAGAGAGCACTGTTATATTGACAATATGACTAAGTATTTTGCTTGTATCTTGTTTGTGAACAATGACACAAGCACATCCGGCATGCGAGAGGATTTTATCCGCGCTGTCTGGCCAGGGTCAGTAAAGCCTGAGATGTTGAAGAGGATCTCTGCCCCGTCTCAGACCAAAGACGGGATGCTGGGGCAGAATAATTATTTTTTGTTGTTTGCTGTATTTACAGTACATTAAATTAAGGAATAAAACACTTGGGGAGTACCACAAGCAACACTTATTACGGGTTTTTGTAGTATTGTTTTGAATTGATCTCATTAGTGTGTAAAACTGTTGTAGCGTGTGTGTTTTTGAGGGTTTGTGTGTAATGTCTGAGAGCAAAGTTTGGTTTTTCAGCAAGATTGAGTTGTTTTGAGTGGAGAGCTTCATTTTGGCCTGAATGTAGGACGTTTGGAGAATTGAGTTAGAAGTTATGGATTTGTGTTTAGAGTTTCACAAAAAAAAAAAAAAAAAAAAGGCATAATTTCAAGAAATGTGTTTAAGCAATCGAGAAAAACTGTAATTAGTGCACATATATAGACAAAATAAATTTAAATTGTTTGTTTGTTAGCAGCTTAAGCACATTGTATTTGTTTATTGTCAGCAAACATACTGTATCTGTTTCTTGAGCTACTTCTCTTTACACTAAATGTCATGAAGGACCCACATCATTTCTGTGCAGGCTGTAGATTTTTGTATCTCGCTCCGTCTCAGTCTCGGTACATGACTCATTCCCACAGTCTTTTAAGCTGCTTGGAAATTTGTCTCTGATAAACTGTTGTACTTTGCTTAGGCGTTAGTGAACTGTTTTGGGTTTCTCCTGTTGTACTGAGATCACCCACTTCCTGTTCTAGTGTGAGAATAACTTCCTGTTCTGTACTGTGGCTCGAGTGTGACTTCTTCATAACATGTTATCACTTGTCAGTCTCTCTCTCACATGGGGCTCAAGAAATGTCTTTCATGACTCTCCTCTCTTTTGTGTATTATCAGTAAGGTTTTTAATTTTTTTCCTCACTTCTTCACCAACCCGAAAAATAAAGTTAAAAAGAAGAGAACAGACTACATTGAAACAAATAAGAATGAGTGAGAAATTAGACAAAATATATAAAAATATGTATTTACTGTGTGTGTATATATATATATATATATATATATATATATATATATACAACCCCAAATCAGAAAAAGTTGGGACAGTATGGAAAACGCAAATAAAAAAAGAAAGTAGTGATTTCTAAATTTACTTTGACTTGTATTTCATTGCAGACAATATGAACACAAAATATTTCATGTTTTGTTTGGTCAACTTCATGTCATTTGTAAATATACATCCTTTCCTGTCATTCAGACCTGCAACACATTCCAAAAAAAAGTTGGGACAGGAGCAATTTAGGGCTAGTAATGAGGTAAATTGGTTAAATAATGATGTGATTTGAGACAGATGATGTCAACAGGTGATTGTTATTATGATTTGGTACAAAAGCAGCATCCAAGAAAGGTCTAGTTCTTGGTTGCTCTCGGGACGCGGAAGTGCTGTCGAGGCGACAAGGCGTATAGCAGAGCACAGATGCTGGACTTGAAATTGAAGTTGGTAAAGTAATTGATACCTGTGCAGTGAATGTAGAGTGGACTATGGCAGAAAAATCAGATGGATCTCTATGGGATCATGAAGGTGTAGACCAAGAAGATATGATGTGGGAAGAAGTTAGAAAGAAAAAAGCAAGATGTAGATCAAACTCTAGAAGTAGTAGTCTAGAGTCCGTGGATACTGTTAAAAGAAGCAAGATAAAAGGAAATAAATCTAAGATTAAATCCTCTAATATTGACACCTGTAAAGTTGTCATCGTATTTGATCAGAAAGGAGGACCTGATTTGCATCCAATACATATAACTAAAGCAATTGAGAAAGAAATGGGTAAAATCAATCATGCTCGTTTCTTGGGAAACAGTAGAATACTTATTTTTGCAACATCAAAAGAACAACAAGATAAAATCTTAAAAAAACTACTCTGAATAGTCATAAAATAATCTCACATATACCAGGTTTTGCCTCAAAATCTAGAGGCACGATATCAGGCGTTTCAACTTCAGTAAGTGTTGAAGAAATAAAGAAAAACTTGAAAGATGCTAATCTAGTGGATGCAAAAAGACTAACTAAAGGGAAAGAAAAAACAGAAAGCTTATCGGTCCTATTGTTGTTTAAACAAGATATGCCCTCTAAAGTGCAGTTGGGTTATATGAGTTCTCCAGTGAGAGAATTCCTCCCACACCCTTTAAGATGCTTTAAATGCCAAAGATTTGGTCATGTTGCAATACAATATGCAGGGGTAAAATGAGATGTGCTAAATGTGGAGGGGAACATGAGTATGACAAATGTACTGATAAGACCGAGTTAAAATGCTGTATTTGTGGAGGTCAACATCGTGCTGCATATGGTGGGTGTGAAAAACAAAAGGAAGCAAGAGAAGTACAGAAATATAAGATCATGCATCAGGTTTCATACGCCGAGGCAGTTAAAAAAGTAGTAAAGGAAAAATGCAATGGTCCTGGACAAGTAACAGAGCAGAATATTAGGAGGAATTCTAATAAGAATACTAGAGTTTCAGACAAAGAAAATTATAGACATAGCAGAGAACAACGGATAAATGAATTCCAACATCCTGGGCCTGAATATAAAGAGAGAAGAATATCAGAAGAAACATTGCTGGTAAATAAAAATAACTTTGTTGCATTTATTTGCACCATTGTTAATGTCACTATGCAGCATCCAAAGAAAAGTAATAGAATTAAATCAGTGGTAGAAGCGGCTAATCACTTTCTGGGGTTTCTGACAAAAGCAGAAGAAATTCATGAAATGTTAAACATTAAGGAACACAGGATAGTTAAATGGATTATGACATTACTAATTCTGCAATGGAATGCACGAAGTCTAATTGCAAATGGCCAAGAATTAAAAAAAAATACATCAATGATTTAACAATTAAACCTGATATTATATGCATTCAAGAAACGTGGTTAAAACCTCATCTTGATTTTATATTGAAAGGATATCATTCTGTAAGAAGTGATAGGGAAACAAATAGAGGAGGAGGTTGTATTACCTTTATTAAAGAAGAAATCTCATATAGGTCGATTAATATATCTGAACATGAATGTGTAGTGACAGAGATATTTAGTCATGAAAGTAAGGGTAAAATCAAGATTATTAATTATTATAATCCATGTAAAGGATTATCATATAATGTATTAAATAGTATCTGCTCTAGAGGAAAACATAAAGAAATATGGTGTGGAGACTTCAATGCCTATAACAGTTTATGGGGAAGTGAGTTTACTGACCTGAATGGAGAAGCAGTGGAAGAAATGATGAATGACAGAATGTTAGTATGTTTGAATAATGGTACAGGCACGCGCATTAATATATACAATAATACTACCTCCTGTATAGATTTGACATTAGTGGACAGGAAAATAGCTAATAAATGCGAGTGGAAAGTGGAACAAAATATTAACATGGGTAGTGATCATTTTCCAATTTTTTGTAAGATTGAAACAGAAATTTTAAAGCAACAGAACAGTATATATCATAAGTGGTGCTTTCAGAAAGCTAATTGGGAAAAATTCCAAAACTGTTGTAATGAAATGAATAGTTCACATGATATGGATGAACCAATAGACAAAATGAATGATTCATTGAGCACTCTTATTCTAAATGCAGCCAGACAGAGTATTCCAGTTAATAATAGCCAAAAGAAAAGAACAAATGTACCATGGTAGAATAAAGAATGTTCTGAAGCCATTAAGAGTCGAAACAAAGCATTTAACAAATTACGTAAAACATTAACTTTAGACAATCTTATAGAATATCAAAGAAAGAAAGCTATGGCAAGAAAGGTAGTTAAGGATAATAAAAAAGAAGCCTGGAGACAATTTTGCTCAACGATTGGAAGAGAGACCGATCTAGATAAAATGTGGAAGATGGTTAAGAAAATGACAGGTAAATACAAACCAGCACAAATACCTGTTTTAATTGATAAACAGAATCAAGCTGTTAGTGACATCTGTAAAGCTAATATGTTGGGTAAAGAATTTGCTAATATTCATAAAGGTAATCATCTAGATGTAATTTTTTAAAAAAGGAAAGAAGAAATTTTGAAAGGAAATAATAACATACTAAATGTCAAAGAAGATACAAATTCTATACTTGATGCTGAATTTACCATGTCAGAGCTTAAAATAGCAATTAAAAGTACTGCACATTCTTCACCGGGTACTGATCAATTATGTTATGCAATGTTTAGGAAATTGCCTGATGGAATTCTAGGAAAAATTTTAGAACTTTTTAATAAGATATGGGATGAAGGAAAATGACCAAAGATATGGAAAAAAGCAATAATCCTTCCATTTGTTAAACCAGGAAAAGATTCAAGTAATCCTGGAAACTATAGGCCTATAGCCTTAACATCGCACCTAGGGAAGCTAATGGAAAAATTAGTTGTGGCTCGTTTAAACTATTTTTTTAGAAAAAGAAAGATTACTTGGAGAATACCAAACTGGTTTTAGGAAAGGTATCTACTACTGATGCTTTAGTTGAATTAAGTAATGAGATTGAAAAAACTGAAAAAAAAATAATGGTAGCTGTATTTTTGGATGTAGAAAAAGCATATGACACCATGTGGAGGGAAGGTTTATTAATTAAACTGGATAAAATGGGGATTGGTGGGAAAATGTATAATTATATAATGAATTTTCTTTCTCAACGTGTTTTTAGTGTTAGAGTAGGTGAAGAAAGCTCAGAAGAATTCACAGTAGAAAATGGAATTCCACAAGGAAGTGTGATTAGCCCAGTCCTGTTTAATCTGATGATAAATGACATATTTGAAAAATTAGGAAAAGGAAATGGAGGAATATTATACGCTGATGATGCTGTTATATGGAAAAGAGGTCGGAATATTTCATATAGTTATATAGTTAGTTTCATATAGATACGAACATACAAAAGGAAATTCAGACCTTAGAACAATGGGGAGTTGATTGGGGATTTAAATTTTCTGTACAGAAATCTAATGTAATGTTCTTTCCTAAAAGGAAAATTGATGAAAATTACAAAATATGTCTTTATAGTCAATCATTAGAGTTAAAAAGTTTAAATATTTAGGAGTTTGGTTTGATGAAAAACACACATGGAAATACTATATTAATCATGTCGAAACAAAATGTAAAAAAGCCCTGAACTTGAGGATGATTACTGGACTCACTTGGGGAGCAGATAGACAGTCTTTAATGAATATTTACAAAGCTTTGATAAGAGCAAATATTGATTATGGAAGTATTGTATATAATACGGTATGCAAAACTAGATTCGAAAAAATTAATAGGATTCAATATCGTGCATTAAGATTTGCAATAGGAGCCATGAGAACAACACCAAAGAGTGCTTTATTAGTAGAATCAGAAGAAGTCCCACAAAAATTAAGATTCATTAAATTGTCATTAACATATTGGGTTAAATTAATAAGCAGCAATAGCAATCCAGCTACATCAGTATTAAATGATTGTTGGGTATATCATAAAAAAGCCAAAGGTTTTGGTTGGAATATAAATATAGAAGAACAATTTGGAATTAATGAATTAGATTTTAGCCCTGCAGTACCTTTAAGTGAAGTTCCTCCCTGGATGCTCCCTTTTCCAGTCGTCAATACAGAATTACTAAAAGAGAATATCAAGATGATCAAAGTTTTGCAAAATATGGTCAAATATATTTGTCTTCAATATATTAAGGATATCTTAAAATATTTACAGATGGGTCAAAAAACAAAAATGGTCATTGTGGCATAGGAATATATATTCCAGAATTTAACAAAAATTTGGGTTATAGGTTAAATAACCATCTTTCTGTTTTTACAGTTGAGATGTCTGGGATAATTACAGCATTAAGATGGATAGAAGAAAATAAACCAATTAAATCAGTCATATGTACAGATTCAATGGCAGCCTTACAAAGTTTAAAAAGTAGTATTTCAGTTAGAGAAGATTTAATCATTGAAACTAGACATTTGCTTTTAAATATTAGAAATCTAGGAATAGAAGTTCAGTTTTGTTGGGTTCCAGCACATATTGGCATCAAAGGTAATGAAAAGGCTGATAAGATAGCAAAAGAAGCATTGGGAAAAAGCTAGTAGAAATTAATACTTCAATGGGAAAAGGAGAGATTAAAGCCAAGATCAAATATGAAATAATGCAAATATGGCAAAAAGAATGGGAGTCTGAGAGTAAAGCTAAACATTATCATATTAATCACTCAAAAGTAGGAGGAAATAGGATACATATGAAAAACAGGCGAGAAGTGGTATACTCGAGGCTGAGATTAGGTCATACTGGATTGAATGATACATTACAGATAATAGGGAAGAGTAATGGATTATGTACAAGATGTCAAACCAAGGAAGATGTAGAGCAGGTCTTGTTTAGATGCAATAAATATCATGAATTCAGGCAGAAATGGCAGGAAATGGAAGAAGAAAATACAAATGACGATGTTCTTGGAGAACAAGGGATAGAAAGAAATAGACTCAAAGCTTTGTTTCTTGAAAATACTGGATTAATCAGAAGAATTTAGGTACGGAGAAGTTAATAATTTGAGTTTTTTATTTGAGTTATACTTTTTTTTTTTTTTTTTTTTAATTTTTTTTTAAAAAATTCTAAGTTAAATAAGTGAAGTATCTGTCAAGTCCTTCTACACACTCCTTTACAGTAGGTGGCGATATGCAATAAGTTGCAAAGCCAAGAAGAAGAAGAAGAAGAAGAAGAAGGGAGATTGCAGCTTGGTTGAGCCTAACATCACTAATGTAGTAAGTAAGTTTAATTCTTGACTTTATGTTTGTATTACTGGATGATAATGAATACTGATAATGATGCACACTAACGACATTTTGTGGTCAAAAGGTGGAAATAGCTGCCTTTGCGTCCCAGACGACACAGTCATTTTTGGATCGTTTCAGATAATACATCAGTTTGTGCCCGAAAATAAAGCAAAGAAAGTATTAACTCTATATAAATTAATCTTTTACATGTCAGTCATTGTTTTACCCAATATATGAATAAATGAATGAATAAATTTGTGGAAAAAATAGGCAAGAAAATATGATATGCATCAATGATCAAAATAAAAGAAGATTATCAGAATGGTCAGCTGAAGTGATTGTGAAGCGGGAATTAATACAAAACGAACATGCACAAAACTACACATGCATATATTTATTCGTATATTGATTCATTCTTATCCAGGGACGATTCTAGGATTTTCATTTTAGGGGGGCTCAGCCCCCAATGAGGGTATAATAATAAAAAAATAAATAAATATTTACAAAAATATTGATTGAAAATTTGTACAAAAAATTGTAGAACCGTTGAACATAAATTCAATTCAAACAATATATATATATTTTTTAATTAATACAAAACACACACACACACACACACACGTTTCAATCTCTGTCAGTCACTCTGATATGCAATTAAAATGAGTGCACTGACTGAGTGCTGTCGGTCACTGTCTTTAATCATTTCTATGCATAACTGTATGGTAGTTAATGCCGCATGCACTGTAATATTATGTTCTATATTGAAAGCTAAATTTTCAAATGAAAATCGCAATAACGTGATCGTTTTTATAAAGTATGCGTTCAGATGTGTTAAGGGCTTTCGCTGAAGGAAACAGCTGTGGTGTGATGAGTGGTGAATGTAGCGAAAACTTTACAGTAGATTGGAAACCAATTGCTCTCCCATGACTTTTGTAAACTGTATTTATGACAAAGAACTGCATAGATGTAGATATTATAACAATCTATCGATCAGGCCCGGAGTGGCCATCGGGAGAACCGGGAGAATTCCCGGTGGGCCGCTCTGCCCCGCTCATAAATTGGGCCGGTGTTCTGACGATCTGTCCTACCCGCTCAGGATGTGCTACCAGTAGTTCAAGCTGTTGTGCAAATCTAACGACATGAGCTTCTTTATCAGAATGAACTACCATCTTAATAAATGATAATAAATGGAGAAACAGAGGTAGCACAACTTGTCAGCTATAAACGTCTATCAGAATGAACTACCATCTTAATAAATGATGCAGAAACAGAGGTAGCACAACTTGTCAGCTATTCATGTCTATCAGAATGAACAATATATCACATTTAATGTAAAAGATTCGACGTACAGTGAAAAAGTATTTTATTTAGTAAGATAAAGACAAATTTTATTTAGTAAATCAAGGACTTGTCAAAACCGCATGCTTTTTTGAAAAAGCACCCTCGTGATAACGTTAGAAAACTCGTTTTTGTTGTTATAAATTATTAGACAATGAAGAAATTATTACATATTTACTGGGAGAGATTCAATTTAACCCAAAAACACAACTTTAATTAAGCTTACGCGCTCCTTCACATCTCCGACAGGGTAGCTCAAATTTATAGGCGGGTCTTCAGATAGAGGATTTCCAACTGTAGTAGGGTACTGCGCATGCGCATTGGGTATGGGTAGCTCATTCTGAGAGGTAGCACAGATTGTCGGAACACGGGCCCAATTTATGAGCTGGGCAGAGCGGCCCACCGGGAATTCTCCCGGTTCTCCCGATGGCCACTCCGGGCCTGCGCACCGAGGCTCGGAAGATACCGTCCTATTTCTTGTCAGGAAACCTGTGGACTCGATGTCCTGACAGGCTGGAGTTTGTGCAACCTCCACAAACACAATAATTTACCATGAAGATGATAGACCGAAAAAAATAACTACCTAAAACACACTGACCCACTCCCGCTCCACTGAATACCAGCAGCGCGCGGAACACGACTCCCTCTCGTGACGTAATATGACGCGATGTTGAAAAAAAGCGGTTTTTCAGAACTTTCAAAAATAATGCGTCACTTTTTCTTCTAAATTTGTGCCCTCACGCCTTGTAAAACATTTTCAAACCCTGCAATAACGGTTCATATGATATTTTCATACAAGGTTATATATTCAGTTGAATTTTTTTTTTAACCTGCAATATGCACTTTAACGAAGTAATTGAATGCAATAGTCCGAATGTGCGAATATAAAACCAACTTTACTCAAGTGTGCTAGCATCGCTCCTTATCTTGCTAATGTTGGCAATATTTCACTTAAATATAGTTATGATTCTGTATAATATATCCTACATTTGTTCTACTTTAATCATAATGAGGACATTGTATAATGTTCCTCAAGTTGTTTATATGTTTCTTTATATTCTGTTTACATCCAGTAATTATTAGTCTGCTAACCGTCCTTTAAGAAAGTTGTTGATATTGTTTAATTTGAAATGCGACTTTTACTATAACAGTATGTAGATATTTCCTTTATTTACTTATGTTTTATTGTTTATTTCAAAAACTACCTCCAATGCATAATCAGTATGTGCATATATGGTGATGGAAAATGACTCCTACTCTCTGATTACTAAAGTTATATTGGTCTAAAGTTATTGCTGAAGTGGAAAACACCATTAACACTAAACAGGTTAACCGAACCTGAATTTAGCAGGTCAGTTCCCAGCAGCAGGAGAAGATGAGGTAAAATGTTAATAGACCACAGATGTCACAAGACTTCATGACATATAATGAATGGTTATGCTCTAATTATTCTTGACATTTCATCTGAACATCAAATTTTCTGAAATGTATTCTGTTAGACCAGTTTTGAGATGATGGTGTATTTTTGTCTTTGGATAATGATCTGTTAATTGATTTAGATGATTAGTGTAAAACATTGTTTTTATTTTGAAATTACACATTAAAGTGAGATGGGGTAATATGCCCCCATCAAGAGATTTATTGTACAGCAGGGCTCGAAATTAACTTTTTTACTTGGTAGCACTGGTGCTCCCAACTGTAAAAATTTAGGAGCACCCACCAAAAATTAATGAGCATTCTTCTTTGGCGAGGGTTAGGATGGTGTATGCTGTGTTAAATTTTACATTCGGCTCTGCCAGTTGCACAGAACGGCTGACAGCTAGGGGTGTGCAATTTTGACAAAAAATTATATCTCTTTTTTTATTATATATTTTTTTCGATAATGAGAATTAGATGATATTTTGATTTGTGTTATTGTGCTGATCTTGTGTTATTGTGCTGGTAGTCTTAAAGGAACACTCCACTTTTTTTGGAAATAGGCTCATTCTATATTATAACTAGTTACCTAGCTGGGGACTACTTTCAGGCGCTGCGTAATATCACTGCGCCTGCCGCGGCCATGTTACGGCAGCAAAGTTCCTTGATTATTACGCCGGAATGAGAGTATAGTTCCTAATCATATCAGCCTAGAAAATCGCAACTTTTCATTTCCCGCCGGTCTTAGTACACAATATAACTACAGAAGAGTCAAGTTTTAAATAGGACAAATATCGAAACTCTTTGATCGTTTTTGAATGCGATGCTACTGGTCTAATTGGATTCAATGATCTATGCTAAGCTATGCTAAAAGTGCTATCGCCAGACCCGGAGATCGGCTGAATGGATTCAAAAACGGTAAAACTCAACTTATTAACTCTGGGGGAGTTGGAGAATGAGCCTATTTCCAAAAAAAGTGGAGTGTTCCTTTAAGGACTACCGTGGACAGCTGATTTTGATATTCTTCATATTCTGTGTGGTGGTCAGTTAACAGCAGTTATAGAAATTGATCTTTTCCAATAAGTTTAAATTGTTTTTTACCTTTTATGGTCATTTTCACAATTAAGCCATTTTTTTTTCTAAAAGTGTGCATCATCATTTGAGTCAAATTCTTACATTTAATCAGTCAATTAGTATAATAAGACATTTGGGCTGTTATCAAGCAAATTAAATCAGTATCAACAAAATTCATCTTTGAATTTGAATTTTGAATTTCTGAAGTGGCATTTAGATGCATATATAATGTTTTAATACCGTAAACATAAAACGTTGAATACTGATATTTGAAATTATTTAAAAAAAATTAAAAGATACTTTAAATGTGAAATTACTTTAAATGTGAAATTACAATCACCAGTAGGTGGCATCAAGTCACTGTTAATAAGTGAGTCACTGCGAATGAACCGAATCATTTAAACAGTTGATTCATTCAGGAACGAATTGAAGCGCCGTCATGTTGCTCAGAGACGTGAAACAGTGCTGTGGCACGCTAGTCTAAAGCCCATTTTATACTTCTGCGCCGTAACCTACGCCGTACCTGACGTGCACCTCTCCAAAAATCTAACAGCGTGTCAATTCTACGCAGACCGCAAGTGCTGTGATTGTTCTGCTAGAACCCCTCCCTCCGTATGCACTTGAGTTTTGTGTGCGTTTATGAGCACTGTAATATAGTTTAATGTCACACCTTCTTATTTAAAATAAAACAAAGCAAAGAACAAGCGTCTTATCATTTATTATACTACACAGCATTATACATCACTAGTTGTCCGCGACAAACAATGTTGATCTGCCGTGGTACGCATCCTTGTGGAGATTGTAAGAATGCCATCTTCTCCTGTTCCGTTGTTGTCTCCTTTTTGTTGTTTTAAATAATGATTTGATATTTATTTGCCGCCGTCACTGCTATGCTTCTCCGACAAGCCGCTTCTTCTTCGGCTTTGGCCGTGGTACTGCAGGTTCACAAGCAACATTCCTGTGGAGACTGCAGACTAGCGGTCCGCATGTGTGCTGCATGTCGATGCGGACGACGACTCCGAAGTATAAATGAAAACCTATGGCGTAGGTCCGATGCAGAAGTACAAATTGGGCTTAATCAACTAGACTTCATCACGTCATGTTTGCGTGCACTATCTGTTGGTGTTTGGTTTGGTTTTTGCAATATACTCGATAATGTCAAATCGCACATCGTTAAAACAACAATTATGATATTATCGCAGCCCCTTACGTGAGCACCCTGACAATTAAAGGCCTTAATGATTGAACCTGATGATCCTGAATGTTTTGCCACACACTTGTCTCTGCATTTCTTGTGTTTGGCATTCTCTCTGTATTTAACCAAGCTCTCGAGCTTAAAATGTGTGGATTCGGTGGCGAATACTGTTAGTGTTCCTGCAAACTCCATCCCACAGGCTTTAAAGTGAAGCAGTGCATAGAGCACAGTGCATTTTCATAGCAGAGCCACTCGAAGTCTTTCAACCATTCTCTCCGAAAACTGTACCCCGCCTTCTCGGCTGCTGGGTCAACACTCACCACATGATCGCCATCACCAGCAACATTATTTGTAACTTTAGGTGGTTTACAAAATAAATCTGTCAGTGTTTCCTTCCATTTTCTCTCTTCTTCAGCCCTTTGCATTTCCCACGGTAATTAGCTCCCTGTGACCTGAGTGATTGACAGCTAATATTAACCAATCTAAAATCTGCATTAAATTTAAGAATGTAAAGCTAGAACGGCAGACCGGTCACCGTATCAGCACACAGAAGGCACATAACTGTGAATGTTTTTAGAGAAATGTAAACAGGTCGCACTACAACAATTATATGCACTCGCACAAATGCTCCCAAATATATTTTGAGGTCGCACAGATTAAATTATGGGAGCATATGCGACCAAAATGGTCGCAATTTCGAGCCTTGTACAGCGTAGAGAGCTTCATTGATTGATTGAATGATTTAGTAACAATGACAGTGACTTGACGTGACTTACTGGCGGGTTTAGTTTTTTTTTTTTTTTTTCCATTAAATTATCAGTTCAGTTATTTAAATTTAATATTTCTATATTCAGAACTTTATATTTAAAACATTAATCTCATAACATTATTATTATTATGAATTTAAATGCATTCATGCCACCTCTGAGCCTCATTAAACAGTCTGTAAATATGCCTAAATGCCACTTTTGTATTCTTCTGTCTGACTTTTGTCTCTGAAAGCACTTAGGTTTCTAGCATATTTAGGGATGCACCAAAATATGAAAATTCTTGGCTGAAGACTAAACCGAACAAAATGAAACACTGGGCTGAAGGCCGAATAACGAACACGTTTTTTTCCCCATGTATTTTGCCAATTATTTTCACCATTGAATTAATTAAATAGCCAAAATGTGCTTTTTACTGTTTTGTCTTGCTTTAAAAAAAAAAAAAAATCAATTACAAAACAATTTAAAAATATTTATTTAACACTGAACATTTTTTTTTACATTCTAGCAGACATTATACCAACAATGCACAATTTAACTTAAAATTAATTAGGTAAAATAAAAATATTATTTTTGGCCATTTTTGAGACCGCTTCTTGAATCAGGCATGTGATTGGCTAAAGACAAAAATAAGGAAAACTGGTAACTTTGAGCATCAAATCAGCATCTTAGAATGATTTCTGAAGGATCCTGTGACACTGAAGACTGGAGTAATGATGCTGGAAATACAGCTTCGCAACCGCAATCAATCAATTACACTTTACTATATATTCACATACAAAACAGCTATGTAAAATTTTTATAATATTTCACAATATTACTATTTTTGTATTTTTTTTTTTACTGTACAAATAAATGCAGCCTTTCTGTGCAGAAAAGACTTCTTTTAAAACATTAGAAAATATTACAGATCCAAATTTGAACACTATGTATTAATAGAGCTGATGTAATTATTATTATCATGATTATTGTCTTTATTTTATTTTACAGAACAACAGTAAAATTACAATACTAACATTTATGAATGTTGATGGAGTTCTTGCTTTTTCTCAGCATTTATTTTGACGTAAACCCGCAGGAAGACCTCAGTGCTTCTTTTTGTTGACAACAGCAGATTTATAAATGATTCTCATTACGAATTTGGGAAGATGTTTGTTGCAACTATCACAGTCACATCCATGCCTTGTAAAAATTCATAATGTTACTGAGCGACTGACGAGTAATACTGTTTCAGCACAGATTTTCCCCGAGCATTGGACTTTGGCTAATGAGCTCCTGCAGAGCTGTTTGAACAAATGCAATCTGTGCATGTATTTTAAAACATAACATTCTGCAGTTTATTTACTAATTGTTTAAGCCCATTTCGTGATTTTAATCAAACAGATACCAGCAACATCCACCCTTCCTCTTCTCATCAAAGACATGTGATGCAGTGCTAAACAGTCTCTCGCTTTCGGTGCTTGTAGTGATTTTTGCATCTTTCCCAGACAGATCTGATGTTTCCACACAGATGTGGGCGGTGTGGAACATTTAAATGTTTAAATGTTTCCACACGGTCCACGTGTTTGCTGCATTATAAAGAGTGCGTGCCTCTCACTCTAAGCTGGTTGCTATTTGATCATGTCACCAAAAATGTAATTGTTCGGTACAATTTATTCAGTCTTTTCGCTTAGGCCGAACACCAAAAGTTTTTTTTTTTTTTTTTTTTTTGCTCGGCAGAATAATGTTGGTTGCCAAACATTCAGTGCATCCCTAGTATTTACTTTAACTTCTCAGGTAATATCAATGGTTTGTCTTATTTCAGATGCAGCCGAAATTACAACAACAGTGGTTACATATATTTAATTATTTGATCAAAATTATTGCTTGGGACAATTTAGTAATCACTGGATTTTGGTAGGGACATGTCCCTAGCGTCCTACTAAATTCTATACGCCATTGGAATATAAAGACTTTTATAATTAAATAAATTTAAATGGTTGTCTAAAATCAGTTCATTTAGCAGAAATGCTGGATTTAAAAAAAAAAGTAGAAGAGAAAGTTATTATTCCAGTTCTGTGAGGGAAATGAAATCTGTGTTCTGCTGAAAGTAGGGGACATAACTCCACAGATCTGGAAAACCAACTTTCTCTTCTACTTTTTTAAAAATAATTTTCTTCTTGTTAATCTCAATGCTAACATATTTTTTATTTTTTTTAAGCAGTGATGCGCATGCTTAGAGACTGTAGTGTCTCAAAGGTTACGGCTGTAACCAGTGGTGTAGTCTAGTTTTTGTAGTGAGTATACTGTTTTTTTTGTTTTTTGTTTTTTTCCCCTCCCAGCCTCAGACTCACCCGTACCAGCGACACCCCATAAGCACCACCGCACTCACTAAAGCATACAGTATGCATCTACATGTAACTGAGAGCATTCTGAAAGACTGCTTGTGTTTTATCAACATTTATTATAAGCAACGCAAGACTTTAATGACATTTACAGCTGGAGAGACTACACTGATTTTCTACTGTTTAGTGTTAATCATCTAACTCAGCCAGTTACTGTAAGAGCTACATTTATCCTTATATGTTATATTAACGTGGTCCCTGGAGCACAGGTTTTATCAGCTGGGAATTTTCAATGCACATTTAAGAGTGCCTGTTTTTAAACTCCGTAGCCTGACTTTCAGTCCACAAGACTGGCCAGTAGTTCTCATCTCTCTCATCATCTGAAACAAGGAGATATTTAACATTGTATTCGGTTTACTGCTTTACACAGACACACATATACACAGTATCTAAGTTATCTCCCCTTCTCCCGCATACATTGATCCACCACAATAACATTAATGAAGTTATTAGCTAGTTATATTGCTTGAGAAAACTATTTAAATGTTTTATTATTTTTGGACCGGATCTGTAGTTTGTTGCTTTATCTTTTCTAACTGATTGGACTTACAGTTTTCGTATAAATAATTATCAATATTCAAAAAATTAACATAGACTTACATTGGCTGAGCAAATATTTCCAGATTAAATATTAAATATTATTCAGATTTCTAGAATAATGACTGTCCAGAGGCCAGTGTGAAAGACGCTCAGGGGTCAGGACAGATGACTGATCTGTCACTGCTCCGATCCGGGCAATGCTGCTGCGTCCTCACAAAAATGAATCATTTGCACATGTTTTTAAGCCTTGCTAATTAAAACGTTCAAGCGATTTTACACCATTTAAGCACTAGATCACATGAAATAACTCAATTCAGTGCTTGCGAGCTGTGTTGTGTGACAGAGAGAGCCACGTCGCGTAGCTCTGACAGAGCGCGAGACCTGACATGCGTTCAGTTTCACTTCTTCTGGCTCTTCATGTCAAAATACATGATATCATGCCGAATATCATCAAAAACAGTTGTGCATTACTCGAGTGAACTGTTGAGAAATAATTGGGATGGATCATTGGATTATTTAAGCGACCGCATTTACCAGCTACTGGCTGTATTTAATGTTAATCCATCAAAAAAGAGAAACTCGTTCTTATGTCCTTGTATAACATATATGCTACATTTACTTACCAGGAAACGTTACGATAGCATCGGGCTCTTTTTCTGTAATGTTCATGCAATCTGCTACAGCTGCAATAGGCACGTTTCCATTACAGATTTGCGCAAAACTTTGGTGATATTTTGTAAATGGCGATTAAAAAAAAAGTATTGCTATATGATGGCGTTTCCATTACCCAATGTCATGTGATGGCATATGCGTGTATCTTTACAGATACAGCGCAGAGAGCCGCTTTTGAAACGTGCCCAGTGCAGCTGGTATAAACACAAGCATTGACTAGAGTGGCCGCGATCCTAATCCTCGTGTCATTCCAAACCTGTGTGGGGGAAGTACTGTTAAGACCTGTAGACCAGTAATGATGAATGAAGACCAGGAGTCAGAGATGCAATCAGTCGAGGAAAAATTTGTTTGTAGTTTCATCAGCAGAAGTCGGCTTCAATACTCAGTTTGTAGGCTGCTCTCCCCATACATCAAATACAACCCGAATTCCAGAAATGTTGGGACATTTTTTTTTTTTTTTTTTTTTTTAAATTTTGAATAAAATGAAAACTAAAAGACTTTCAAATCACATGAGCCAATATTTTATTCACAATAGAGCATAGAGAACATAACAAATGTTTAAACTGAGAAATTTTACACTTTTATCCACTAAGTGAGCTCATTTCAAATTTGATGCCAGCTAGATGTCTTTAAAAAGTTGGCATGGGGGTAACAAAGGGCTAAAAGCAAGAAATTTGGTAAAAGATTCAGCTGGGAGAACATCTGGCAACTAATTAAGTTAATTGGCATCAGGCCTGTAACATGATTAGCTATAAAAGGGACGTATTAGAGAGGCAGAGTCTCTCAGAAGTAAAGATGGACAGAGGCTCTCCAATCTTTGAAAGAGTGCGTAAAAAGATTGTAGAATACTTTAAAAACAACGTTCCTCAACATCAAATTGCAAAGGCTTTGCAAATTTCATCATCTACAGTGCATAACATCAAAAGATTCAGAGAAACTGGAGAAATCTCTGTGCATAAGGGACAAGGCTGAAGACCTTTGTTGGATATGCCCGTGGTCTTCGGCCCTCAGACGACACTGCATCACTCATCGGCATGATTCTGTCACTGACATTACTAAATGGGCCCAGGAATACTTCCAGAAACCACTGTTGGGAAACACAATCCGCCGTGCCATCTGCAGATGCCAACTAAAGCTCTATCATGCAAAAAGGAAGCCATATGTGAACATGGTCCAGAAGCGCCATCATGTTCTGTGGGCCAAGGCTCATTTAAAATGGACTGTTTCAAAGTGGAAAAGTGTTCTATGGTCAGACGAGTCCAAATTTGACATTCTTGTTGGAAATCACAGACGCCGTGTCCTCCGGGCTAAAGAGGAGGGGGAGACCTTCCAGCATGTTATCAGCGTTCAGTTCAAAAGCCAGCGTCTCTGATGGTATGGGGGTGCATAAGTGCATATGGTATGGGAAGCTTGCATGTTTTGGAAGGCACTATGAATGCTGAAAGGTGTATATAAAGGTTTTAGAGAAACGTATGCTCCCCTCCAGAAGACGTGTATTTCAGCAGGACAATGAAACCACATACTGCAGCTATTAAAGCTGCATGGCTTCGTAGTAGAAGAGTCCGGGTGCTGAATTGGCCTGCCTGCAGTCCAGATCTTTCACCTACAGAGAACAGTTGGCGCATCATTAAACTAAAAATACGTCAAAGACGACCACAAACTCTTCAGCAGCTGGTAACCTATATAATAGGCAAGAATGGGACCAAATTCCAACACCAAAACTCCAGAAACTCATAACCTCGATGCCCAGATGTCTTCAAACTGTTTTGAAAAGAGGAGATGCTACACTATGGTAAACATGCCCCCGTCCCAACTGTTTTGAGACCTGTAGCAGGCATCTAAATTGAAATGAGCTCATTTTGTGCATAAAATTAAAAAAATTCTCAGTTTATGTGCTCTGTGGATACAATATTGGCTCATGTGACTGAAATTCTTTTAGTTTTCATTTTATTCAAATTTAAATAACGTCCCAACATTTCCGGGAATTCGGGTTGTACAGCAGCAATTATACTCAAACAGAAATCAGTAAGCTATGTCATTACTTAGTTTCAGTTTTCTGATTGGCTAAAGCATAGATAAATTTGGAACATCGTTGAACAATAGCAGTCAATAGCATATCTTCATTGATTATCAGCATGACATCGGGGGTTCGAGTCTTAGGCTCAACGTGTCCCTCCTAGCTCACAGAACAGCACTTTGATTAGTCCGGTTGTCATAATATGGTTATTCCAACACCTACTTATTCACCTTACGGGAGCCATCTCTTCCTGCAACAAAAACGCGTACATACACGCATACATCGTCTTCAAGGCTAGAGGATTCAGAGACATCCTTTCTCACAGTGAGAGGTTCTCTAAGTATGATGTGAAGTAAAAGTTTTTAATGTGTGAGTTGGTCATGCCCTGTGTGTGAGAAGCATGTTATATTTCTTAACCCTACTTCAGTATAAGATTACAGAAATTATTCAAATCATTAAATTCATAGAAAGACAAACATTGATTAGTTACTTATCGTAATCATTCAAAAGGATATAATAAAAAGCAAGGTGGGGGATCCACTCCTTCATCTGTATGACTAACTGATTTATGTGGAATATAAAAGAAAATGGAAGTCAGTGGTAACCAACTTTTTTTTCCCTTTCAGAAGAAAGTAAGTCAAGCAGGTTTGGGATGACATGAGGATGAATGAATAATGACAGCATTTTAATTCTGTGTGAACTATCCATTCAAAGACAAAACTGGACTGATGCAAAAGTAAGTTATGGCCCCTTAAAACAGAACGAGATCTTAAACAAAGCATCAAACTTTATGCACCATGAAGTGTAAATGTTGAACATTTTATGTTTTTATAGTTATTTGTGATTTTAAATAATTACTTTTTTCCAAATCTTTACAGTACTTCACTCACCTGCTTTTCTGTTTGGTATAGATATGGGAGTTTTACCTGCAAACCCATGTGAGATTGCTGTATGATTCATCTGGTATTTATATAATACATTTCCTTTGTATTCCTCTCACTTATAATTAACTAGATTATAATTTAACTATATTTAGAGTAGTTTTGTCTTTTGATAAAATGTAGTAAATGGAGTTATTTAGAATCTTCAAATGTTAATTAAGAAATGAATGCTTTAACTTTCTTTCCTAAATATATGTTATGAAATATAGGCATTTTGTAAATTGTCATTCCCTTTGACATGTCACCTGCTGGTGCATCAATGTAAAAAATAATAAGTCAATGTTTAGTTTTGAGGCCCATACATTTTAGTAAAATGGATTTAAAAGTGTCTGGCACAATTTATTTCTGTCTATTTTTCTGAAAGCCATCTAACACAAATCTCTTTTTCAGATCCATGAAACAAAAGGCGCAAAAGGACCACCTCTGCACCAGAGATGATTTATTTAATTCAAAGATGTGTATATTCTATAATCTATCAAAATTACTTCCTCTGTTCTTCGTGAACATTGTGCTTTGTGTGGCAGCCTGTAATAATGCAGAATATGAAGTTAATGGCGAGTGTTGCCCGATGTGTGATCCAGGTAAGTCCTGTATAAGACTGCTCTTCACTCAAACCCACAATAGATGCAGATGAAGTCAGATACTTAAAAGGGTCACATGATACTTTTCATTATAGGCTTTAAACTGTGCCATTCATTATTACTGATGAACAACTGTAATACGCTCATTAAATAATCTTCTATGTTTGGACTGATGTGGTCAGGGCCTTGTTAAAAGTGAACCTCCTCCAATCTGGTATTTCTCTGTGGGCGATGCCGAGTAGCGGGTGCTCTCCCATTGGCAGAAATTACACATAAAAATATTACTGTATATAGAAACAACTAGAGCTGGCCAGGTGTTGAATTACAGCGTGAAAATGATTTATATAGTACACAGTTTTATTTCTGAAAGTCAATAGACATTCCATTTTTCAATATAGGTCACTTATTTGACAGATATTATTATAGTTACATAATCCACAAATAGATCTCAAGCTCTAGGTTAGTGGATTCAAGGATGGAAGATGGTTTGGAATCACTGATCCATCATTGCATTATACACATGACTCCAGTCTAGAGTTGGGTATTGATTTCTTGATTTATTTCACTTTGATTCTGATCTGCAAACATTCACAACTCTCGTCAAGCTGTTCAGCAGAAGCAGATATCCCTGAAAATAGGCATAAAGTAATAAAAAGAGGTCAAAAACCAATATTGGGATTGTTCATAAGATCCCGATTAATTAGAAAATCTGTGTACCCAGCGTTATTACAGTCTGATTATTTGTATTATTTTGATTATTTATTCTAGATTATTTTCTAAATCAGAAAAATATTTATTGGCCAAGTGTGCACAAACACACACACAAGGAATTTGTTGTGGAGTTGTACTTAACATAAAATCAAGATACAGAACATAAACACCAAAAAATGTTTTTTTAATTAAGTCTACACAGTTTATAGAAATATACAGACATACAATAAGTACAATTTATACAGTTACAAATGCATGTAAAAGATATGTAAATATGGCATGTATAAATAATGAATAATAATTGTGCTGGCAATTGTTTTATATTGTGTAGGAAAGCGAGTTTATAGACATTGTGATGAGTACACAAGCACAACATGTGCTTCATGCCCCGTGATGACCTTCACTGACGCTCCTAATGGATTTACTGAATGTCTGCACTGTTCTGTCTGTGATCCAAGTGAGTCGTCATGGTTTCATGCTTCCAGATATATTGGAATGTTTTTTTGGTATCACTTTAGAATAGGGAACACTTATTCACTATTAACTATGATTTTCCCCTCAATAAATTCCTAATTTGCTGCTTATTAATAGTTAGTAAGGTAGTTGTTAAGTTTAGGTATTGGGTAGGATTAGGGATGTAGAATAAGGCATTAATATGTGCTTAATTAGTAGTAATAAATGGCTAATATTCTAGTAATATGCAACTAATTAAGAGACACTTTTTTTTTTCTCTTGCTGACTTGTCATTCCCAGGTTTTCTATAATTGACTCGTTTGTTTGCTTTCTTGTCAAAGGTAATGGGCTGAGAGTAAAGCAGGCGTGCACATTAATATCAGATACAGTGTGTGAACCTCTGCCAGGTTATTACTGTATAGACTTGCTCTCCAACTGTAAAAAGGCCATGAAACATTCATCCTGCTCAGCTGGACAATACATCAAACAAAACGGTCAGTCTTTTATCAGTCAAACAGCTTTAATATGCATCCATAAAACTGAGAACAATAATTCTGCTTGCATTTATATGAAATAACTCAATTATGGAAATATGCATGCTGTTCCAAAGCAGCTTTACAATTTATTGCACCTGTGGAAAGTAGGATGTGGTTCCTCATGATAGACATTGCTTGCTGAATAATGAATAATGATGAATTATCTGTGAGACCTGTCACTGCTTTTATTGCTCATGTACTGAGATGTTTTTTAATTGTGTTTGTATAGGAACAGAATTCAGAGATACAGTGTGTGATGACTGTCCTGCTGATTCATATTCAGATGGTACATACTGCAAATTGCATACAAAGTAAGTATTAATATTTTAAAACACTGACACCTTCTTAAATTAAATTTGTTGTTTTATGATTTGCTTCAGTAGATTTTTTTCTCACAAGAGATATATTTGTAGTTTAACTTGAGTACTGTATCTCTCTCTAACAGCTGTGAGTCTCTTGACAAAATAACAATCAAGGAAGGAACCAATACGACTGATGCTGAGTGCAGTAATAGAGCACGTTCTCATTTACTGCCCTCGATTCCGTGTGGAGTGTGGTTGTCGTTTATTGTCATAATTGTAATTATTGTAAAGAAAAAACAATAAGCGACATAGCGGATTAAATCGAGTTACAACCCAAGATGTGGACCTGTAAACTTTTTTTATATATAGTAAGTTGCATAGATCCCCAACAGATCTTTTATCAAAGATTCAGTCATGTTTAGTGGACATTTTTTGGGACAAGCTGCACTGGGTACCAAAAAGTGTATTGAACCTTCCTAAAGAAGAAGGAGGACTTGGACCGGTGCATCTACAAAGTCGAACAGCTGTTTTCAGAATTCAGTTCATACAAAGACTTTTAACAGACTCTGAGAACTCAAACTGGAAGAAGGTAGCCTTCTCTATTCTGAGAGGGTTTGAAGGCCTGGGATTGGACAGAGCCTTACTTTGGCTAGATCCTCAGAAGCTGAAACGCTCTAAGTTTCCTGTTTTTTATCAAAATCTTTTTAAAGTGTGGGCCGTGTTCAAGATCCCAGAGGAGAGGACTGTGAACTCTTTGCTGTTGCACGAGCCGTTAATTTCTGGCTCACATTTGGCCTCATTCAGTGAACTGAGTTACTTTGTGACAGAAGAGGATCTTCTCAACTCTGGACTTTTAACTATTGGGCAAGTTCTACAAGTAGCTGGAGCTAACATTATAGATGTGAGTTCAGTGACTGAGAAGCTGGGGATGAGATCTACTCGTTTGGTTCCCAGAGCACTTGACAAGTGGAAGACCGCTTTGTCTGAAAAAGAACTGAAATTGTTATTGCATTACTCGCTGGGGTTTATTAATCCATATTATACTGATTCTTTTCCTGACTTGTATTTAACTCCCATAATGGACAACTGTGGAGGAGGCTGTTTCTTAGAGGTTAACAGTTTGGTTGTGTTGGACTCAGATGTTACTTCTGGAAAGGTCTGTTACGAAATCTGTGTTAAAATCTTTAACAAGAAGGCCTTGGATAAAAAAAAAATGATACAACTTGGTGTGGTATGCTTCATGTGAAAGAGAGTGAAAAACCTGAGTGGAGAGTAGTGTATAAGTCACCATTATCTGAGAGAATTGGAGATTTGCACTGGAGTTTGTTACATGGTGCTACTGAGGTGAACGCTTTTGTTTCTGTAATTAACCCGGATGTTGATCAAAACTGTTCTTTTTGTTCACAAAAGGAAAGTGTCTTCCATGCATTTATGCAGCGTTCTAGACTGTGTTCTAGTGTTATTGTTTTAAATAACATTTTTAATTGCTTTAATGAGTGTTTTTCAATGAAGGTGTTTATTTGTGGTTTTAAATATTCACAGAGTCATAAGTATCATTGTCAGCTGTTTAATTTTATATTGGAACATGCAAAAATAGCAATTTATACTACAAGAAAAGAAAAAAATTATCATGGGGTTTACAATTATTTAAAGGCAGTATTTACTAACTCTGTTAAATCCAGAATCTTAATAGATTTTAATTATTATAAAGTAATGAATGATCACGCAAAGTTTGAATTGATTTGGTGTCTTAAAGGGGTTTTGTGTGAGATTTTTGTTGAATTTTATTTGATCTTATCTAAATTTTTGTATATTGTTCTTGAACTAATGATGGATTCAACTTGTAGCTGTTGTATATATTGTAATAAAAGTAGCTTCAAATCTCTCTCTCTCTCAATTCAATTCAGTTGTGATATTCCACAGTCACGCCAATAAAGCTCAATATTGACAAAGCAATAAACAGTAAACAAGTTATACAGGCATATAGACAGATAAAAAAAATAAAATAAAACAAAACCAAGCTTATTCTTGGCTACATTGTACGTATATCATCACATATAACACACACAAAAAAACAATAGCAAATATAAGGTAAATATTTACAGAGAGCAGTGATAAAAAGGGGGTCCCTCGTAATATGGCAGGAGGACACATACTGCGCTGCTGGATACACTTTTCTTTCTCTCCCAAAATATAACAGAGTTTGTCTATGTGGCTCTCGTGCTGGAATTCAGGCACAATTTGAGCTATTTGGGTAAAATAAGTGTCTCTTATGTGTTTATATTTGCTGCACTATGTGAGAAAATGTAGCTCGTCCTCTATGTGAGAACACAGTCTGGATCTCCAGCTTAGATAGCGAGACCCAAATAACTATAACATGTGACATGATTAAGAAGTGTTCCCCGATTGTAAAACTATATTTTTTTGTCAGTAAGGCGAGGCTTTTTCTGGAAGATGATCATTTTGGATTCCTCCATGTTTACTGGTAAGGCCCAGTCTCTACTGTAATTTTCTATAATTGAGAGGTTTTGGTGTAGCCCCTCTTCATGAGGTGACAAGAGCAGAAGATCGTCGGCATACAGGAGGCATTAGATTTCTCTGCCCTCGAGGGTCAGACCAGGATAAGAGGACTTTTCAAGTTTTGATGCCAATTCATTAATGTAGATATTAGAGTCGGGCTGAGGATGCAGCCTTGACGGACTCCTTTGGTCTGAAATCATCAGTCCGTCTGTTATTTATTTTGACACAGCATTTGTTCCTGTTGCATATGTCTTTTATGATGTCATGTTTTTCCTCCAATTCCGCTTAGAATTAGTTTTAGAAAAAGTCCATTATGCCATACCGAATCAAAGGCTTTTTTAAAATCATTGAAGCAGCCAAATATTTTTCCTTGTTTTGTTTGATGAACATATTTTTGTATAAACGTGTGGAGTGTGTAAATGTGATCTGTTTAGGAATAAATCCAATTTGACAATTGTTTAAAATCTTCCGTTCTTGGATAAACTGAATTAATCTGTCATTAATGATTGTTCCATAAATCCCCAAATTAATTTTGATCGACTCCCTCCTCAATTTTGTTTATTTTTATGTGATCAGTTTTCTTCTGTATTAGTTGTGGCTTGTATATTTTAAGGGTTTGTTGATATGTGACTAATATTTGTTGGTTTGCTGGGTCTCTGTGGTTTTTATTTGATAATCATCGCAATTCTTTTCTTAGTCTTTGGCATTCTTTATCGAAACAAGCATCTTTATCGAAACTATTAATTTTTCTAGGGCTTTTCTGACCACTGTAGAAAAGATTTTAGTTAACTGTTCAGTTGCTAAATTGATACTTCTCTTCACTAAACGTAGTCAAGAGAAATGAGCAGCTTCGTACTAGGCATGACTGTCTTTACTCCATATAAATTTGGGGGGTGGGGGGGGGTGGATATAGTTTAACTTTCTGTTCTGACGATGGCAGATGATTCACTGGCGTGTTGAGACTGAGAACTATGTGACTGTGGTCTGATAATGGCAGCTGTGGCATGTCCTCATCTAAACACAAAATCTCTTTTTTAAGTTTTATCCAAATATGTGTTTTTCCCTTTTTCGTAGGCTGAATATAATGCCACAGGTGGTCTTTGAACCAAACTATGATTCCTCCTGAATCTCTTCCTTTTTTAACATTAGGCTGTTTGATTGATAGTGTACGTAGCTCTTCTAGTTTGAAGGGGTGTAGGTTTTGGAGTCTAAACGACTCCATGTCTCAAGTAAAATAATTATATCTGAACTACTGTGTTAACGAAATATGGGTATGCATATTGGGACGCAGGCTGGGAGACTGATGCCTTGTCCAAATATCCACACTTGCGGTCTTTGCACCTGACTACTTGACTACTTATAAGATGTATAAGTACTTGTAAGTGTTTACAGAGTTTTATTTCTATTTTCAATACTTTTCATTTTAAAATAAACTTGTTGTCTGTTCAGTAGTCCCTATAACAGATGACACAATTTAATTTGTGGTGCTTCTAATTAAGTGATAAAAAGCACTGATAATCTCCCTCGATCTGGGGCTCCGCGCAAGATCTTACCTAGTGGGGGGGACCTAGTGAATGACCTGCAGAGAGCTGGGACCAAAGTAACAAAGGCTACCTTCAGTAACACACTGCGCCGCCAGGGACTCAAATCCTGCAGTGCCAGACGTGTCCCCCTGCTTAAGCCAGTACATGTCCAGGCCCGTCTGAAGTGTGCTAGAGAGCATTTGGATGATCCAGAAGAGGATTGGGAGAATGTCATATGGTCAGATGAAACCAAAATAGAACTTTTTGGTAAAAACTCATCTTGTCGTGTTTGGAGGAGAAAGAATGCTGAGTTGCATCCAAAGAACAGCATACCTACTGTGAAGCATGGGGGTGGAAACATCATGCTTTGGGGCTGTTTTTCTGCAAAGGGACCAGGACGACTGATCCGTGTAAACGAAAGAATGAATGGGGCCATGTATCGTGAGATTTTGAGTGAAAACCTCCTTCCATCAGCAAGGGCATTGAAGATGAAACGTGGCTGGGTCTTTCAGCATGACAATGATCCCAAACACACCGCCCGGGCAACGAAGGAGTGGCTTCGTAAGAAGCATTTCAAGGTCCTGGAGTGGCCTAGCCAGTCTCCAGATCTCATCCCCATCGAAAATCTTTGGAGGGAGTTGAAAGTCCGTGTTGCCCAGCGACAGCCCCAAAACATTACTGCTCTAGAGGAGATCTGCATGGAGGAATGGGCCAAAATACCAGCAACAGTGTGCGAAAACCTTGTGAAGACTTACAGAAAACGTTTGACCTCTGTCATTGCCAACAAAGGGTATATAACAAAGTATTGAGATTAAATTTTGTTATTGACCAAATACTTATTTTCCACCATAATTTGCAAATAAATTCTTTAAAAATCCTACAATGTGATTTTCTGGATTTTTTTTTTTTGTCATTTTGTCTCTCATAGTTGAGGTATACCTATGATGAAAATTACAGGCCTCTCTCATCTTTTTAAGTGGGAGAACTTGCACAATTGGTGGCTGACTAAATACTTTTTTGCCCCACTGTATGTACTCAATACTTGGTAGGGGCTCCTTTTGCTTTAATTACTGCCTCAATTCGGCATGGCATGGAGGTGATCAGTTTGTGGTGCTGCTGAGGTGGTATGGAAGCCCAGGTTTCTTTGACAGTGGCCTTCCTCTTGACAATACCCCATAGATTCTCTATGAGGTTCAGGTCAGGTGAGTTTGCTGGCCAATCAAGCACAGTAACACTATGGTCATTAAACCAGCTGTTGGTACCTTTGGCAGTGTGGGCGGGAAGTCCTGCTGGAAAATGAAATCAGCATCTCCATAAAGCTTGTCAGCAGAAGGAAGCATGAAGTGCTCTAAAATCTCCTGGTAGATGGCTGCGTTGACTGTGGACTTCAGAAAACACAGTGGACCAACACCAGCAGATGACATGGCAGCCCAAATCATCACTGACTGTGGAAACTTCACACTGGACTTCAAGCAACATGGATTCTGTGCCTCTCCAGTCTTCCTCCAGACTCTGGGACCTTGATTTCCAAATGAAATGCAAAATTTACTTTCATCTGAAAAGAGGACTTTGGACCACTGAGCAACAGTCCAGTTCTTTTTCTCCACAGCCCAGGTAAGACGCTTCTGACGTTGTCTCTGGTTCAGAAGTGGCTTGGTAGCCCTTTTCCTGAAGACGTCTGAGCGTGGTGACTCTTGATGCACTGACTCCAGCTTCAGTTCACTCCTTGTGAAGCTCTCACAAGTGTTTGAATCGACTTTGCTTGACTGTATTCTCAAGCTTGCAGCCATCCCTGTTGCTTGTGCACCTTTTCCTACCCAAATTCTTCCTTCCAGTCAACTTTGCATTTAATATGCTTTGATATAGCACTCTGTAAACAGCCACACCTTTCAGTAATGACCCTCTGTGACTTACCCTCTTTATGGAGGGTCGTCAATGTCCGTCTTCTGGATCATTGCCAAGTCAGCAGTCGTCTCCATTATTGTGGTTTCAAAGAACAAGAGATACCCGGAATTTATACTGTAGGGATGGTCATTAATTGAAACTCAAATGTAAATATTGTAATATTTTGAGATACTGATTTTTGACTTTCATGAACTGTAAGCTCTAATCCTCAAAATTAAAATAATTTTTAAAAAATGTTTTACTGTAATGAATCTAAAATATATGAAAGTTTCACTTTTTGAAATGTTACAAGAAAAAATTTTTCACGACATTCTAATTTATTGAGATACACCTGTGTATGCATGTGTGTATGTGTATATATATAT
This sequence comes from Acrossocheilus fasciatus, assembly GCA_036784905.1. Lineage (NCBI taxonomy): Eukaryota > Metazoa > Chordata > Actinopteri > Cypriniformes > Cyprinidae > Acrossocheilus > Acrossocheilus fasciatus. The sequence continues at coordinate 1,677,020 of CM071958.1, forward strand.
GTATATATTTGTACATATATGTCAACTCACCTTTTATATATTTATATAGCTTCATTGCATCGAAGCAGCTTTACAGTGTCAACAGGAAAATAGTTTCAATAATGCAAGAGGACAGTCATTTTCCAGCTAAAGTCAGTTCATTGATGATTCAGTGATGTCATTATCCAGTTCAGCTCTCTTCCAATAGTGTCTGTGCAATCAGTCAAGTGTCCCCAAATAAGCAAACCAGAGGCGACAGTGACAAGGAACCAAAACTCCATCAGTGACAGCAATGGAGAAAAAACCTTGGGCGAAACCAGGCTCAGGTGGGGCATTCAATAATTGTGTTTCAAATGATTATGTCCTAATCACTATCTCCTAATTAACTCCCTTGTTAATTAGAACCCTAGTTCTAATTAAAAGTTAAACAGCAACACTGGGTTATACATGGAACAGTTTATTACATATACCCAGGCACGGATTAACGCACAGGTTTACCTAGATTAGCCAGACTTTTATTATTATTATTATTATTAATTTAAATTTAATTAAGCGCGAACAAGAAAAGACCCTCATTGGCCCATAAGAAACATATTGTAGAGTGCATGCTCAGCACGGTCGTTAAACCGAAACCGAAAGTAAAACGCGCATTCGCATTCGATTTTCATACCCAGCGTTTTGAGAGCGACTCCCTGATGCGCGCGAATTAGGCTACATACAATATCTAGTCTATTATTACTGTGTTTTGTACAGATGAAAATAGACACAGGAAAGCAGGATGAAGTAAGAAATTTATTTTAATAGTTTCATGCAGCAGCACAACACTACTGTAACAATTCTTCAGCCTACTCTCTCCTCTTATTTCTTACTCCCCTGCGACACCTAGTGTCCGAACAATATAACATACAAGCTGTGTTTGTCGAACTCCAAAATGACTTTCATTATGTAAAAAATAAATAAATAAAAAAACAGCAAAAAGTTACTAATTGTATTTTGTTGACAAAATATTTTAGTTTGTCTTGTATTTTATTTTAATAGACCAGATACCATTTTAATCTGTCATAATGTGATCATAGTGTCCTTCCCGATGTGCTCCGATCCACTCCTAAACGCTTCATCTCTATTCATATTCACTGCACTTTCTGTTTATGTCATTTGCTTACTTCATCATTGGATTTCTATATTTGTTTCTACATCATATATTTTAATTAGAGATTATAGAGATATGAAACATCATCCTCATCCTCATCAGATGAATGCAGAAAGAGTGTCTGGTAAGAACAGAAGTGCTTCTCTTGATTTGCTGTAAATCTGGAGAAACAGAGAGATGTTGTGTGTGAAATGAGAGATGAAGCACATGAGAAAGCTGAGAATAAAAGTGATTCTTCTGTCAGAAACAGCATCGATACACAAAAGCAGAAGCACAGATGAAATACTGAGCAAAGGTTTGGAGTGAATCATGAACAGAATTGAGTGGAAATGAAAGAGATCTGGATTCTGATCAAACCATTCAAAGCTTCAGAAGAGATGAAAACAGCAGAACTGATCCATTAGAGTCACATTTACATCTTTTCTGTCTGTGTTTAGTGATTTCTCAGAAACTCTTTATTAAATGAATCCAGCAGATAACATCATATCAGCTGATGAAGTGTGTGTTCATTGCTGTTGCTGTAAAATACTTTCAGATATATTTGTAGATCTTTAACTCTGCTGTGATTCTGATGATCGTCTGTAGAGGGAGACACCTGACTGTGTTACAGGGGTCAAAGGTCAATCCAGCACTTTATCTGACTGCATAAAGAGGAATATTGCATCAGTTTATTGTGTTTATTTGAGAAATGTTTGAGTTCCTTCATCTAAATATTTGGTATATTTGAGAATTTTTTATTTATTTATTTTTTTTTACATTTACATTTATTGTATAGTGCTTTTCACAATACATCATAGCAGTTTCATAGCAGTTTCACATACAATGAAAGTTTCTACATTACGGTTAATTACTTATAATACTGATCTGTTATATGAGGTCACTTTAAAAGTAATGTGAATATTTTGGTGGCTGACACATCTGCCCATATAGACGATGGAAAGCCGTCTGTCCAGGGTGTTTCTCTGTATTATCTACTGAAAGCATGTTACAGTGTTCACTATGAAAGGCAGGGAAACTGTGATGTGTAGAATGTTGTCAGTAAAGTGCAGCATCAGTGCAGCATTGAGACGCAGATCTGATGATTTATGAGCTGAAAAACTCTAGGAGCTGATCAGACTGTATCTGGAAGTTGTGTGTTCTTCAGAACATGCTGAAGCTTCATTAGAATGAGACATCACAGGCCCGTCTGGATCATCTGAGACTAGAAATCACACATATATGACAGATTATCATCATTGTTTTGGATTTGATTTTTATGTTCTCATAATACATTCTGCCATCGACACACAATCACACATCTGTAAACTTTCATCTGTGACTGCAGAAAGTCTTGAATCTGTCTGAATGTGTCACTTTATGACAGCACTGTGAAGACTAGAAGTTCGATCATGAAGAAACACTTACAGTCAGGCTTTATTTTCCCCATGCTCTTCCATCTCTTTCTGTTTTTCTCTTGTGATTGACAGGTTTGTGTTTCATTTCTGGCTCCCATTTTTCTCTGTGACCTGTTGCTTTTTCTTGTCTGTGATTTCTGATGCTCCAGCAGTTTTCTGCATGTGTTATTTCATTTCTACTGACCGTCTGTATCTGTGAAATCACAGACGACATGAAGAGTTTAGTTGAAGCCACTGGTTTTAATTTAAGGGCTAGTTTGGTTTTCATCTGTCACAAATCAGGCCTCAGCAGCTCCTGCTGATCGCCACAATATATGCATTTTTTTGTGATATTTTAGTGTGTTTTTTTTTTATTTACCTCTAAAAGTACCATATTTTTAATGTAAAATATGCTTATTTTTATGTTATATTTAATATTTTGTATACTTCAGTAAAAAAAAAAAAAAAAAAAAAAAACATTCTAGTAAGTTCAGACAGCCAAGATGGTGACATCTGGTGACATATGATGGTATAAAAATATCAAAAGCCATATGGCTGTAGTATTCAATGGCTGCAAATCAATAAACCATTGTTTTAATGAACTTAACTGCCTAAGTTATTTTTCTACATATAGTGGACTTCAATGGTGCTCAACGGATTGAAGGTCCGAAATGCAGTTTCAATGCAGCTTCAAAGAGCTCTCCATGATCCCAGCTGAGGAAATGGATTAGCGACAGCAAGAAGATCAGATGGATTGTAATAATTAATCAAATAATTTGAGCTAAAATGAACCGTCATACTACAATGCTGTAAGTGATAATGCACAGTCGGCTGGTCATTATCACAAAATAAAGCCTAACAGGACAATCAGGATCTTGAAAAAAGTAGAGGTTGACTGGATCATCCTGCTTGTTATTTTATTTTTGTGCCAAATATCAGCATTAAAGATTTTCTAAGAAATGCCTTTTTTTTTTTTTTTTTTTTGCATAAAAGTTTACATCAGGTGTTTCATTCCATTAGTGCTTGTGGCAGACTGTTTGATCTAATCGACATTACGCTGCATTCAGATTAATGGTCTTGTCTGTTCATGCACCTCTTGGAAATTAACAGTGAACTCTACAAGAACACTATACATTAAATTTAAGAGTAATGCTGTCAACCCTGTTAGATCTAAACTTTTTTTTTTTTACCTTTCTAAGGACATATTTATATCCTACACTCTTGGGGAAAAAAAGGTTCTTTGTTGGCATTTATGGTTCCACAAAGAACCTTTAACATCCATGAAATCAAACCGAAAATCAAAATTCACCTGTATGTTTCAAAACTCAAAACTTTCTTTAACAGCTTCTATTAAAAACTAAGCTCAGAAAATGACTCTTTTTAGAATGTGCCACTTTATGACGTAATAGTGAGGCGAAAGCCCGACTTTGCAGGAGAAGATCAACGCCTGCTTCTACATCACTGCCTCTTTAGCCCCGCCCACTGATACGTGCCTGTAGGACTCAAACACAGGATTACTCTATCAGCAGATCCATACACATGACGTTACAAGATTACAAGACACTGTGTAGTGTAAATTGTGAAAAATATTCTTTCGATTGCCTTCCTTGTGATCCTAACACTGTATCTAGATCGTATGCGAGTGCTGTTGCGTCATATCACGAATCCATTTCTCTTTCCGGTCAGAAGCAGCACAAATGCTTGGAGTATGTCAGAAACAGAACGGGACATCAGTTTACTGCCGAGGATTTGTTGTGTCGATCCGTGTTACATGCAGTGTAGACAGAATCGCAGATTATAATGGGTTCTGTTGTCTATAGTTGCGTTGCGCCACTCGTGTAAGCACGGGGTAAAATTAGGAAGGAGCTCCAGATTGTGTCAGTGTTTATTTGTTTGCTTTATTGTACTACAGATTCATTTTTTAACAAGATAGTATGATGCAGACTTTTCAGAGAGACTGAAAGTAAAAGGAGATGCAGTGCTGAGTCTGGATAGAGTGGATCCAACCATAATGTCACAACACATAAGTGTGAGTAAACGTGTATTGTTCCAGACCTTTTGATATATACTGAATATTTATACATTTTCAACCCAAATGAGACATGTTGTTGTTGTTTTTTAGAGTACATCACAGCAGCATCCATCTGATATTTTAATAAGCAAAACTGTCAGCCAATCATAGCAGTGGGTGTTTACTTGCAAGTTTTGAATATGCCCTGCCTAAAAACAGATCATTCTGCAGAGAGGCTCAAAAACAGGAGAGAAAACTGTCTAAAATGAAACTTCTAAATAGTTTTTTTTTTTTTTTTTTTTTTTTGTTAACAACTTTTTATTGAATTTTCTTCTAGGAACAGTAATATAAAACTAAAAGCAGCTGTGCACATTTAGAACCCACCCCACCCCTGGTAGACTTAAAAAAAATAAAATACAATGTAGACCATAATAATAATAATAATAATAATAATAAATAAATGATAATAACAAAAATAAATTGTGATGTTTTTTATGTGAAATTCATACTAACATTATAAGTGAACCTCAGTGTTACGTGTCTGCCTGTCTGAGTTTCTGTTTTCCTTATTTGGTTTGGTTCCGTTTCTCGTTAATTGATTATCCCCACCTGAGTTTCATTATCTTGTTAAATAAATGGGAAAAAGTGAGTTGATGCAGTTTCGTTCTCCCGTCTTTCATTTACCTTCATTTTACTTACACCATAACCACACACCTGTAACACTCAGAGAACATTATAAAGTAATTAAAATGCAGTTCATAACCCTTTTACATCTAGTTCCTGCTTTATTCAATCTATTTTTCTTTAAAAACTTGTGAAAGTTTAGAAAAAGGTAAAGCTGTTTCAAAGGGCACATGCTTTTACCGGCAATGAGCAGCATTTGACCCGATCAGTTAGTGTTTGTCTAAAGCATGTTTACATGCAGGCCATTGACTTTAATATCCAAATTTATTTAGTCATTTAGTTTTGCACTGTTTCTTGATCACTGACTGGAACAACAATGCAAATAAACCCTGGTTCTTTAGCTAACTGATCCGAGTTTGTTCTGTGGATAGGCCTATTTCTTTCTTCATGCACCTTATCATAAAATTTCTGTTTGTTTTTAAAAGGGTTTCTGTTATGTCTGCATTTTTGGGGAGGTTACCCCTCTTCTTGTGCTGAAGAGTAGAGCCTATATGCGGTTAGGTCGAGGATGGGTCTATTACAAATGTTAAGACTATATACTGCTTTATTTAAACAGCAATAACTGCAGTTGTTGATGCAGTGGAAGTCCTTCTGTTGGTGAATTTAGCATGTGCACGTGTGCTGCTGCTAACTAGACAACTGAAGCACTTAATTTATTGGAGTGAAACTTACTTGGTCTTTATAAGGCATTCGGTTTTCATGGTTTTAACAAGTAAGTCAGATCAGTTTGCTGTTCAAGTAAATACAGCTGAGAAATTCCAAGTTGCATTATGTTACATTAGTTAGTGTTTGGATTACACGCCTAGTTAAAATTAATTAGTTTTAAAAACTTTTTTTTTTTTTTTAAGGCGATCGGTTTGCATGCATTTTAAAGTAAGGTTAATTAATTAGATTTACAGTATGCATGAAAATACTTTTTATATTAATTAAATTATCCACGTGCTTCTCAGAAGAAAGACAGTCATACAGGTTTAGAACCACATGAGATTGATTAAATGGTGACAGAATGATCATTTTTAGCAGATTACTCGCTTCTTTGCAATCACTCTTATTAAACTGTAAATGCAATAAACATGTTAGCAAATGCAAATACAAATTCAAACAAGCAACTCCACCTTAAGCATACAGATATTTTGCTGGATCGGTGTTTGTATTTTTGTGTTTTAAGTCATGTACAGGTTGTTGACGTATGCTCTTTGCTCCTGGCTTCTGATTGGCTAGAACCAGGAAATCAAATACTGATAAACCATATAAATGTATTCTGAAAAAATAGGCATATTCTACACACAGACTGCTGTCGCCTCAGGTTTTCTGTTCTGGATTTGAAGAAATTATTGTTTCTTTGAGCAGTTTTACTGACCCTGGATCAGTTTTTGGTGTAGAAATCGAGTAGAATTAATTTCACCTGTATTTTAATCCATCAGGCCAGTGCTGCAGCAATGCATTACTTTATTTCTTTACTCTTAGTCATTACTGGGCTGCATGTGAGCATTCAGTCAGTTACAGTATTAGTTTCTAAGCCAAGAAATTACAAATCAGTGCTGACTGTGTCTAATGGCATGTCCTGGGGGTCGTGGGGGTCTATGGATCTCTGTCCAACTGGAATGTATGCTGCAGGGTTCAGTCTAAAGGTAGGTCTGGCATTGAATCCTATAAACATGTAAGCTGCTGACTGATCATTACTCGTCATTTAGTTCCTGCTATCTTCAGGGAAATGCATCTGTTTAATACTAAAGGACACGAAGATGAATGTTACTATGGGATGGTTAGAGTTAACACGTTACATGTACTTACTATTATAATAATTAATTATGCATAATTACATGCAAGTAACCCTAAGACAAAACCTAACCCTAACCATATAGTAACTGTACTTAATTAATATTACTCACTAATCACACTGTAACAAGGACAACTTAAAGTGTAACCGAGTTAACTTTCAAGGATTGCTTGTAGCTCTTTCAATTTTAGGAGTGTTGTGTTGTTTTTTCAAGGTGGAAGAGATTTCCTATGCCCCTTGGGATGATAATACTGCACTCAACGGGATTCGCCTTCACTGCATCGATCCGTCCAGAGCCTTTGAAGTCTCATATCAGGACTACGCCACAGTTCAGTCAGAAGTAGGAAGGTAATGGGCTCAGTCTAAAGAGTAGTGATACTAGTTATAGCAGGTTTGTGTTATTATGAATTCTTACATTAAGGGTTAGAAGCAGCTTCTTTAATAAACTACACTAGACAAATTCATTTTCTTGAACTTTCTGTATTAAACCTGTGTTTTTTTCTTCAGCTTTGGTAAATGGACAGAAATCAAATGGTGTCCTTTTGGAATCTTGACAGCATTTCAGCTGAGAGTCGATTCCTATCAAGTAATTGCAGACAACTCGGCCGCAAACAACATCATGTGAGTATGTGGCCGTCATTCACTGCAGAAAAGCAGAATGTGCACAACTACATTTAAAAAAAAAAGAAAAGAAAAAAAGCTGTCTTTGATGTTTAATAAACGCAGTCACAATCCGTGATACTCCATGTTATTATAATAATAATAATAATAATAATAATAATAATAATAATAATAACAATAACAACTGGATTCTGAGATTCTGTCTGCATTAAAAAAAAAAAAAAACATACAAAAAAAATAAAAATAATAATAAATAAATAAATAAATATATATATACTTTTAACTTTTTCCAGGTTCAAATGCAGTCATGATTCTTATCTGGAGGGTGATGGCACAGATTGGGGTTATTGGGGCGACTGGAGCTCAACATGTCAAGGGTCAGGGATTTGTGGCATCATGACACGGGTACAAGAGCACGAGGGAATATGGATAGACGACACCGCTCTCAATGACGTCCGCATGTACTGCTGTGAATTAAATTAAAATTATCCTGCTCACTTTTAAATCATTGCAGGGCTTGGCTCCCCATATCTCTGCATAACCTGCTTCTCTGTATAATTACCTTACAGCCATGTTCTACATACATTCTGTAATATGAATGTATCAATTTATTTTCATCTTAGATTAAAACAATTCTTCTGTATAGAAAGAATTGCATTATTTTAATTAATTTTTTGTCGCTTTGAAATGAGGAAAACTTATTATAAATGAGATGTTGTGTGTGAAATGAGAGATGAAGCACATGAGAAAGCTGAGAATAAAAGTGGTTCTTCTGTCAGAAACAGCATCGATACACAAAAGCAGAAGCACAGATGAAATACTGAGCAAAGGTTTGGAGTGAATCATGAGCAGAATTGAGTGGAAATGAAAGAGATCTGGATTCTGATCAAACCATTCAAAGCTTCAGAAGAGATGAAAATGTTACGATGTACAGAGTATGATATGAAAATTAAATGTAATCTCAGTCATGTAAATCTTTCAGTTATGAATGCCTTTCTGTGTTGTTCAAAGCATTTGAATAAAAAAAGGCAGTTCAGTATCATTGAGTTATTCAGCCTGAAGGGGCGCTATTCGCTTAATTTGAATATATCCTGGTCATTTCTTGACTAGAAACACCTAAAAATATTTGTTGAGGAATGCTGAAGACACTTACAAATTATTATTGAGTTTAGAGGTCTGTGTTTTCTAGTGGATGAATATGTTGTTCATACAGACGAGCCGCAGCTGTTGTGCAGTGAACTGAAGACACTGATGTTTGTTCCTATGATTGTGTGTTGTGTGATTGACCAGCCGTCTGTCCAGAGAGATTCCCAGCTTTGAGATGCTATTGACTCCATAACTAAAAAAATCAGTTGTACAAACAAAATACTGAATCTTTATTGTTCTCCAACGGCTGTTACATTAATTAAGAATAGGGTGAAAAGTTAATAAACACATATGCAATAAACGGTGTGGAAGGATACAAAAATATACAGAGAAATATCCACCTTATTTTTCAACACGGAAGTGTGGAAGTGCAAGACTTCAGATTCATCAGCTGCGATATGGAAATAACTAGAAGAATAAAGTGCAGTAAACGGTAAAACAATTGCTCTGCAGACCAGTGTATTTATAATTATGACAATTCATTAATAGTACCAGGTTTTGCAGCATCACGCAGCATAATGAGCTGTTTTGTGCTGCTAAAAACAACTGGAAGTGTATGACAGCAGACGCCAGATACATTCAATGTATGTTTTAGTATTTCTGAGTATTTCTGTTAGAAATAAGGTGGATAGAATCTATTAAATAAATCATAATATACAGGAATACAAAAGCGTGCATAGTAAATGAAAATGCATGAAATATGAGACGGTGCAAAATGAAACTAATATTTTGTCAAACAAAACGAGTCTCTGTGACACAGATGCAGGTCAGATGTTCATGATGATGACAGTAAAGTCCAGCATCAGCGTGATATCAGAAGATGTTCTGGGAGAGAAGCTCCTGCTGAGTGTGTTTGTGATCAGACGAGTCTGTAAAAGCCTCCAGATGTCAGGAGATGAACAGACTGTACTCTAGATGATGAAGATGATGATGATGTTTAGGTCTTCAGCAGCTGCTAATGGATGAAGGGTTCGATCTGAGAATCTCACTTCACTTTTAACATCAGAATCAAGCTTCACAGGTCCGTCTGCATCACATTACACTAGAAATCACAAACATATGTCAGATTATCCTCATTTACATTTTTTTACATTTATATGTATGTTCTTGATCAATAACTGTTCTCTCAATCAAACACTATCTATATTCTGTAAATGTTTTATTCGTTTCAGTCAGTCTGATGAATCTGTCTGAATGTGTCACTTCATGACAGGAGTCTTGAGAAAACAACAGCCAATCGAGCGAGAGTAAAATCTGATGAATGATTAACGAACACTTACACCATGGCTTCAGTCTCTCCATACTGTCCCATCTGGCACACATCTGTCTGCTCTTCTCTTGTGATTCACAGGTTTGTGTCTTATTTCTGACCTCCATTTCTCTCTCTTTCTCTTGTTATTTTGCTCATCTGTGGTTTCTGATGCTCCGGCAGCTTTCTGTTTGTGTTGTTTTCTTTTTAAACTCCATTCTGTAATCACACAAATACAGTTTAATTAAAGCCAGCGATGTTAAAGTGATATGAAACAAGGAATACAGAGACAAACAATGCTTACACTGTAATAATGCAAACATTCAGAAATTTACAAGTGGCATTTTTTATAAAATGGCAAATAATCCAGTCATCCGTATGAAAATGAAGCTGCTCAGTAAAGTAGGATATAATGATTAATGAAATCATGTGTTAGAAACATATTTCTCACCTGGAAGAACCTGTAAGTGTTTATAAAATCACACTGAATATACACTAAAGTCATGCAGAAATAAAGATGCACAGATCCTCGCGTCACAGTCAGCAGCTACAGAGATTCATGTGTGCTCTGTTTTATACCAGGATTGAGCTTGTGTTTTTATACCGGAGCTATATTCAACAGACCAACCAGACCTGTTAAACCAGTGTTGTTGTATGGTGTGATCGAAACATCAGACGATGAGGCAACAAGGAAGTAAACTAGTTTTACAAAGTGCAAGACTTCAGATTGATTAGCCTCCAGGAGAAGAATAAAGTGCAGTAAACAGTCAAACTATTTGCGCTATACAGACCAGTGTGTTTATAATTACAACAATACATTAATATGGTAAGAAGTACCAGTTTGCAGTATCAATCAGCATTTTCTGACAGCTTATAAACTGAATAGAATTGTGCTGAACTGAATAGATATTAAAGTATCCTAATGTACAGTCTAGGAACTATTGCTCAAACATGCATTGAGGAGGAATAGAAATTTGATTTTATTTCAGTTGGTTTAGGATTTGCATGTTTAACAATGCTTTTCATTGATCTCCGAGAAGCCTTTTAATATATATGAGAAGTATTTTAAATGTTGGCATACTTAAGTGTACTTGCAGCCAGGCTAATGACTGATATACTTCATTTAATGATTAGTTCATTTAGCCAAACCCTAACTGATTTAATCTGTGCCATCTTTTGGAATATCTGAAGGCCATGTACCATAGTTCTTAACTGTAGCATTTGTTATAATAAGACTAGCCTATTAATCATGCAGGCCAATAATGACTTATTTTAATTAATTAATTTAGCATTTGTTATGAAGAAACAATCGCCTGCACATTTAGAGCCAATATCTACAACATGCCGCAGTTGTAATAAAAATCTATTCCCTTAACAGATTATCTAATATAAATTCTACAAGTTAGAATAAATTTGATAAGTTTATAATAATAAAGCATGATACATTCTAGTAAAGGTGGTCATGAGTAGTTTAATATATGTTAGTGCTGGTTAAAGCCTGTTTTCTCCTCTTTTCATCAGTCTTTTTAATTTATTTGTCTTATTTTAGCTACTGTTTTACTTCCTCCATAGCATTTTAAAGTGTCAGTTTCTCTAAATAATTCAAATAGATCACATATTAGACCATCAGCTTCGTGATAGGAATGACTCGCGCAAATCTTATAGCACTTATAAGAACATGTCAGCTGATAGAGTTGATGAAGGAGGAGGACAAAGGAGCGAAGGAAATGTTTTAAAGAGCAAGCGAGAGTTGTTAAACGAATTGTTAATTTTGTCATGATAGTATGTCCTATTAGCAGGGAAGGAAGAGAGAGAGAGTGTGTGTGTGTGTGTGTGTGTGTGTGTGTGTGTGTATATATGTGTGTGTGTGTGTGTGTGTGTGTGTGTGTGTGTATATATATATGTGTGTGTGTGTGTGTGTGTGTGTGTGTGTGTGTATATATGTGTGTGTGTGTGTGTGTAAATATAAAACCTTTTTCCAGATTCAAAAGCAGTCATGGGTCTTCGCTGCTGGGTGACGGCACAGATCCGGGCGACTGGAGCTGTCTATATAATGTTCTTTTACTGTTTCTTCAGACTATTGTTTAGCAATCATTGTCTACCCTTCCGGTGTTATTCTTTCCTTGTTGCATGTACGTTATAAAGCGTAGTTGAGCCCTGGAAAGGTGCTATAGAAATAAAACATTATTATTATTATTATTAACTATTGTTGTCAGATTTGCCATTCGTTCTGTTGTTTTCTCTGAAACCAGTTATATCCTCATGAAGCTGATTATGACAGTCTAATTATGCTCTGTGTGTGACGTTATGATCCTCATTCATCTTCAGATCAGATCTCCTCTCATACTGTAAAGTGAAACTAAAGGCCTTTGAGATTACAGTAAAAAATCTGCTTGCGCCATCTAGTGGACAAAGATGGAAACAACCCTCAATGCATTACAATAAATATAAATATTATTAATTGCACATTTTTATTTGCAATGCCTCAGTAATTTTTGATAGTTAATTCAGTGAATGCCATTCAGTTATCAGCTCACAAATAATAGGCCTAATGGTGATTTTGCATTAAATGTCAGCAAACAAACTTTTAGCAGCTTATGCTATAATAGACACTCTTCTGTTTTTAAACAGTAGATCTTGATGTGAATCAGGTGTGTTTCATCACACATTTACATCTTCAGCTCTGTGTCGCAAATTTAACCTTCAGACTGAGATCTGAATCTCTACAAACAATATGACTGCGTCTGAAATCAGATATTCACTGAGCAGCTGCTTCTGTTTAATAAATTATTACATTATATTACTCATCAACGAGCAGAGGTGGACAGTAGTGAAGTAGGGCTACATTTACTGTAGTATTGTATTAAGTGCACTTTTTGAGTATCTTTACTTTACCTGAGTATTATTTTTGCTGGGAATGTATGACTTTAACTTCACTACATCTGAAAGACAAATATAATATTGAAAAAATGGTTTGCATTCAAACAAAAATAATGCAGTAAGAAATATACTTTTTGCACTATTGTTTATATATATATATATATATATATATATATATATATATATATATATATCCATGTCAATGTAATCGATAAAATATATGAAACATTTCTGCTACAAAACATACAACTGTAACATTATATTAAAAAAGTTCAATTCAAAATTGAAAGTTGCCATCAATAACTAAATGGAAAATCAGTAAGCATCTCGAAAGAAAGAAAGAAAAAGAGAGAAAGGCCTTCTACCATTCTTCACAAGTTTTGGTTTACACTCAGAACTGAAAATGGCAAAGCCCTTACAGCATCAACAACCGCCTAAGCAGTGCACTGGTTTCTGAACTGAATAAAACAAAGTCCTTCAATGTAAGTCACTTTGGATAAAAGCGTTTGCCAAATGCATAGGCTAACTGTAAATGTTGCTAGTCACTGTACCTTGAGTCGTCAGTTCACGTGTGCTCGTTTGTGTTGAAAAAATATTTGTCCGTTTGGCACATTTGGCCGCCTAATCCTCCAATGCCTTTCTCTTTTTTTAACCTGGCTTTTTCAGCTCCTCCAGGCATCTTTTTTTAATTATCCATTTCATTCTTACCGCGATTATCGCACTCTCGCTAATAACTCACACCACAACATTAATGGCTTCGGTTTGTCTCCATAGCAACGACCTGGGACACGCGCTAGTGTAGAGGAAGAGAGAGAGCGCGCGCGCTCAGAAAACGTCACATTTTAATGTTAAATTCAAATCTAGTGTTATTAGCTTAGTTATCAGTCACACAGTAACTTAAACACATATACGTTATTCTGTGTATGTAAAAAAAATAAATAAATAAATAATATTTTTTTTTTTAAAAAAGCAGGCGAGTCTGCCGGCCCGGGACAGAGCGGCCCACCGGGAATTCTCCCGGTTCTCCCGATGGCCACTCCGGGCCTGATCAAGGTCCTCGAAGTAGAAAGTCGTTACTGTAGCAGCTTTGAGTGGGTGATTTATTTTAATTTTTTTTTTCTCTCTCTCTTTGAAAATTAGATTTTTTGACAGCATATCAGTAATCACTCTTGTCGGGTTAAATTAAGGGATTTTCCCAGCATTTTTTAACACTGAACAGTTGCAAATGTGATATGTATTTGCAACAATTCAATAATAAAAAGTTAATATTGTGGTATATATTAGACACAATATTTTCTGATTTTGCAAAATTGTGTAAACGAAAATATTACCTAATATGTGCTCTGTTGTGTTGCAACATGTACTGGATCAATGTGGAAAGTGTGAAATTGATGTGGATTTTCTGTGAGGGTGCAGATGATTTCATATAGCCTACATTTGATCAAAGTCAGAATAACACCTATGTGAATGAACAGGAATTGTTAACATCTGTCAGAGCCAGCTGAGTATAAGGCCAGCTCAGATGACATTGAATTTGGCAAAAACTAAAATCAAACAAGCATCAGTTTGTCCTGTATTAATTACACTGTCGAAGCCTCTCTGCACAGTTTCTGTTTCACTTTAAAACAGATCTGCGACGCCTTTTCTACTTCATTTCATCCGAATTAATTCATGCATGTTAATTAATACTTTGACAACACTTCCTTCATCAAGTAATGCTGTCTTTGTGGTTAGAGTTGTGGAAAAGGTTGATCATAAATAGCCGTGAACCGAAGAGCTCCAGCGCGAGACTGGAGAGCGCGTCGTGCGCGTGCACGCGACGGGAAGAAGAATCAGAATAGAAATCAGAATTCAGCACAAAGCAGGTGGCGGTGAAATAACGTCCACAATGGGTAGGCAACAGATCAAATTACAATAAAATATATAAGTTCTAGTTTGAAATGCTACTGCCATTTTTAAAAGTGTAACAAATACTGCCTTTTTAGCTTTGTAGTCTATAAACAACAATAACCCGTGATTAAGTAATATTTTCTGGAAGTGGAAGTCATCGAAAATTGATCAAATATAGAAGAGTGCTGTCACTAAGTTTTAATTTTGTTTTGTGTTCTGTACTTTGGGGTGTTTATTTAGTGTCATGCTTATTTGTCTAGATTCAGTCGTTTCTTTCGAAGCCAGAGAGTTCGAGCGACGTAAGTTTCAAACACTGAATAAAACTTTACTGACACTGTCATTGTATTTATTATTAGTATTTTTAAATGTCTTTAACTTCAAAGTTCCTAAAGTAATTTTGAAGCACATTTAAAACGAGTTTAACTATGTTGTATACACATTCTCTAATCCATGATTATTGAAGGTTCTATTATGTTATATATATATACACATATCACTTCCGATACTATATGTGTGGTTTTATTTTCAGAGAGCAAAAGGAGGCACAGTATGAGTGATGAACATCCTAACAGTAAGCCAGTTAAATTATTGACATATAACATTATTTAACACACAGGCACTAACGGCATATTTTGTTCTTATATGCAATAAATTGTTTATTTGTTGATTTAGATTACAGTATGTGATGTGAAATCTGGTTCTGAATTATTTTACATGTGAGTCACAACCAAAAATGTTCTCATAATATACAGTAATGTAAATATGAAGCCCGAATTCTCACAATCTGTCAAATTAATTGTCAGTATGGTTATTGTGGCATTGCTCCACAATTGATCAAGGGTTTTTCTTTACAGTATTTTGTTTTGTGTTTTCCAGTGTGTGATCTGAGGATTGTTCTTCTGGGGAAAAATTTAGCCGAAAACAGCAGAGTCAGAAACTTAATCATGGAAATAGATATGTGTGAGAATGAAGAACCGGCAACTTTACAGAGGCTCAATCTGATGGTCAGTGGAATGGTGAAGGACAGACACGTCACAGTCATCAACACCCTTCATCTGCTGAATCTAAACATCTCAGATCATCAGATCACACAGAGAGTGAGCGACTGTGTGGACATGTCTGATCCAGGACCTCATGCATTCATCCTTGTACTGCAGTATAATGACTTCACTGAGGAGGACATGAGAAGAGTCAAATATGTGCTCAACAAATTCAGTAACAAAGCAATTAAGCACACTATAGTGACCACAACTGATAAAGAGATACCCAGATCAATGTTTAGTTCTTTGATGAGCCATACTGGACAACTGTTTGGAGGCTCTGCTGTGGTGCAGACTATTCATCAGTTAATAAAAGAGTGTGGAGGAGGACATCTGCCGCTGGATGAAAGAAAGACAGAATTGCACTCAGATATATTTAAAAGGATAGATAAGATACTCAAAGGAAACCAGAAAGCATATCTCACATGTGACATATTTCATAATCCTATTGAAACATCTGTGGATGAAGAGCCAATCAGTTCAGAGGAAAACAACAAGAAGAGCTCTCACCTCCGTGATGAAGGAAAACACAAAGAGAGACAGGAAGGGAGAAGTGATGAAGGAAATCTTGTATTTTGTAAGTTTTCAGAATTACTCTTTTAACATTCATGAGTTCAACTAAATACACTTCAGAAAGTCTTTAAACAAGGAGGTTTTCAAATTTGGTTTGAGTCTCAGGGACAAGTGATACTAAACCGTATATACAGTACACTGTAAAAAATGACCGTGATTTTAACAGTAAAAAACTGTGAAAAAGCTACGGTAAAAACCTGTTAAATGGTTAACGGTAAGTTCCCCTAATATATACAGAGAAAAACTGTAATAGACATTTCAGACAATTTTATGGTGAAATACCGCTTTTGGAAGTGAAAAATAATGTAAAATTTACAGGGAAAAACCGTAAATTGACGTTCCCAGAATTCCCTGCGTTGCATTTCATGTTTTTTCTTTTGAATAACTAGGTTTCTTCTTAGTTTTTTCTTATCAGTTATGTTTATTAGGGTTGTATGTTACATCTAATGTTGTTAAATTAATGTTTATTGCATATTTCAGTTTAATGAGTCTCACCATGATGGTGTTTAGTGTTTGTGTGAATGACACTGTGCACCTTCTATATATGTTATTATTTAAAAGCTGCTTGTGATGGGCTTTGGTTCATCATGTGACTCTCATCACCTTCTGCATTTGGTGGTTATCAGTGTATTTCAAAGGTACAAAACAGATTTCAGTACTTTTATTGGTTAATATATTAACATTATATCAGTTTACGGTATTTAACTGTAAATTTAAATTAAAACCATAAAACCTAAAATGTTGCTACCGTATATTTTACGGTATAATTCTGGCAACCACAGCTGCCGTTTTTTTACAGTAAATTTTACGGCCTTTTTTTTTTACAGTGTAAAATGTTTAAACTGTGTCTAACCCAGTGCTATTTCACAACAATAAAATAGAATAAGATAGAATACATGTCTAATATATTTTTAAACCGTCTTTGGATAGCCTGAGGAGTACTTATTATTCTTGTCCAACTTAACCAAAGTGCCATTTTTAATATTTATTAAATTCAAACTCATAGTAATCAAAGGAACCATGTGAAAAGTGATGGATACGAGTATTAAGAGAGGAACAGGGAACTGTTGTTTTGGCAGAAAGAAGAACAGAAAATAAAAGTAGAAGAAAACTGAAAAAAGACACATGATCCCCAGTAGTCACTGAAAGATCCCAACTGTTACGTTTGTGAAATAAGAAAAAGGGAGCATGAAGTGTAAACATTCTGTTTGTACATTGTTTATATTTTTTATTTATTTATTTTTTTACAGATGATACAAGACCACAAAGTCCAAAATCGATTCGTCCCAACAGTAAGTAATACTATTGTAAAAGTAATACCCAATAGTGAGTAGTTAATTAAATTATATATAAATGGTGAATTATATAATATAAATATATTATATTATATAAAAGTGACTGGAGTTACAGAAGTGTTCTGTGAAAGTGTAACTCTGAATGTTTTTTTTTCTTTTTTTCTCAGTGTCAGCAAACTTCTCTGGAAAAAAACAGAAGCTGAATCTGGTGCTGTGTGGAAGTGATGGATCACTTAAGGTCTCTGTGTCAAAACTTTTACGGGGGAAAAAGATAAAACCTTCATGTTGGCAAGCAAGCAGTGAAGTGCGTGAGAAGAAAGAGGAGAAGATACATGGACGTCTGATCAGTCTGCTGGAGTTTCCAGCTCTCAATCAGCTCTCAGAGGAGGAAGAGATGGGTCAGACTCTCCGCTGTGTGTCTCTCTGTGATGCTGGAGTCCATGCTTTCATCATCATTATTCCTGTTGGTCCTCTTACTGATGAAAACAAATCAGAAATAGAGAAAATTAAAATAATATTTGACTCTTGTGAGCAATTCATACTGCTCTTCACAACAAATCTCACTGTTGAAGCATCAGTGACAGATTTTGTCAAATCCAGCTCAGAATGTCAGAGGTTAATCAGTCTCTGTGGAGGTCAGTACAGAGTGATAGGGTTAAAGGAATCTAAAAACTCAAGACAGATCCCAGATCTACTGGATTATATAGAGAACATGAAGACTGAACCATATTCACTTAAGAGGTATGTGAAAGCTCAAGAGAATAAAGCCAGACGTGAACTGGAGGAACAAATGAGGGAATTGGAAAGTACAATCAAAGACTTGAAACAGAAGATTCCGACTGAAGGTGAGAGGATTTTTTTGTATTTTGCATGATCATTTTTTATATAACAAAAGGAGGAGCAACAAAAGAAATAGTTGAAATCAAATTAACAGTTCACAGTAGAAAACCATCAGTAACAACCATGTGCACATTGCATTTGTTCACAAAGTAATTCCTTGTGAAAGTAAATTAATTTTTATCATTATGATGAAAATGTGTGAATTTTGAAAGCAACTTTAGATTTAGTTGCAGTCATAGGCTTTTGACTAAAACTAAAACAATTCAGATGAATACTAGATTCTGAAAATTAAATGCCAATTTAGTTTAGTTGACTGACCTAAAGTAGATTTAATCGACTAAAATCTAACAGGTTTAGTTAAATTGCAATGCATTAATTAAACGTTACTCTTAAATTCCCAAACTCATCTTATACTTCTGAAGAAAACATTAACCTATTATTATAAATGATGTTTCAACATGCAATACAGAACATGCAATCATTTTCAAGTCATCACACTATTTATACATTTATCCATATGTCTGTTCTTCTCAAATGTTTGCTAACTTATGTCCCGCCTGGTAGATCAGTATATTACAAATCAACAATGCAACGTGTCATGCAGGAGATTAGATCATCTAAGGTTTTATGCAGGAAATTACGAGATACATGGAGGTATGTGCTGTTTACTGGCTGAACGTATATTGAGCTATTTCCATTGATGCAATACAGTGCATTTACGATTACCTCAACTCTTTGGGGGACTATCACAATCAGTGCCGCTCAAATAATTTCTTCCACTTGAGTGATGATTCCATTTCTTTGTAGCCGCTGCTGCTCTTTATCCACAGCTTCCCTCAGAACGTGTGGAACAGGTCATGGCTTACAGAATATTGGTCTACTCTCAACTAGAATTCTTGCCTGGAAATCTATTATCTTTCCAGAACCATCTTTTAAAAAATCCTTATGCTTATTGAATAAAGCTTTGACAGAGGGCTGAGTTACTGTCTCTTGGTTTAGGCTTACTGCAATTAAGCTTCTTTATATGCAGCCAATCTTGTCCAAGTAATGGGGTTTGGTCAGCGCTGACCACCATCAGTAGTAGTGTCCACTCTTTTCCATTGTACTGAACCAGTACCTTGATTTTTGATGACAGATGAATGGCCACTGGATGCAAAGGGCAGTCAGTCAGGAGCTCTTGTAGCAAATTTGCTCTAAGTGAGATGAACATAATTAATTAAATGGGTTGTTATCAATTTTATATATCCATCTTCAGGAATTAACTGTAGGGGCCTCAGTGACGGTCTCTCCCCTTCTTTGGCGATCTCCATGACGAGCTGGTTCGTTCATGGAGTAAGCCCTATTCGTCTCGTGTCTTCGTACCATCGACATCGATTTATTTGACTATCATGGATGCAAAGGCACGGGGCTACAGCATGATGCCCCAGGTGGAAGAGAAGCTTGCGGGCTATCTCTCCCCTGGGACTTCATCCTCTCTGAAGAAGCCTATGCTCCCCACCAAGCCTTGTAGAATGACATCCTCGCTGGTGGGGAAAGCTTTTCAGGCAGCGGGTCAGGCTGGTGCTGCCCTGCACACCATGGCGGTTCTGCAGGCGTACCAGGCTGACCTGCTCAAAGACTTGAGCACAGGTGGCACCATCGATGAGGAGGCATTTTCAGAGCTTCGCCGGGCCACAGATCTATCTCTCCGTGCGACTAAGCAGACGGCCTGTGCCATTGGCCGTTCTATGGCTGCCATGGTTTCCACAGAGAGACACCTGTGGCTTAACCTCACGGGCATCAAGGAGAGGGATCGATCTTTCCTTCTTGATGCCCCCGTCTCGCCTTCTGGCCTATTTGGCGAGGTTGTCAACACGGTCGCCCTAGGTTTCGGGAGGCGAAGCGCTACGAAGAAGCGTTTGTGAGGTTCCTCCCCCACTGTGCTCAAGCGTCGGGACTGTCGGCCACCCAGTCCCGACCAGGTCCGGTTCTTCTGAGGCGAGAAGCCCAGAAGGAGAGTGTGGCGAGTCGTGCGCTCCCTCGAAGAGACTGGAGAGCGGCTCGCCGCACTTCTCAATCCGCCTCGAAGAGACCAGACCTGCGGAGCATCATCTCCGCCAAGAAGAAGTCCTAAGGCTGGTGCGCCCAGGACCGTGGGGGTGTGTCCCCCCAGGGAGGGGCGCGTACAATTCCAACAGAGAGTAGAGGCTCCTTCCTGGCACCCTCAGGGGGCCGTTGTACAATCTCCGCCGCCACTGGTGTTTCGGGGACCAGCGGTCTCCAGCGAAATGTTACGTGTTTGGTTGCCTCCTGCCACGTTTTCAGGACAACAGACATCTAACAACCCCCCATCAAAGCGAAGTGTCAAAACTAGTGCCCCTTTCAGAGAAGCTGGCAGTGTGGAAGCTACTGCCACATATCTCTCCGTGGGTAGAAAAAACTGTAGGGAAAGGCTACAGGATTCAATTTGCATATCGGCCTCCGCGTTTCAACGGCGTGGTCACCACTTCCGTGAAACCGGAATGAGCGCATTTGTTGATTTTAGATCTTCGCGGATTAAACTGCTATCTCAGAACATACAAGTTCAAAATGTTGACAATCAAGATGATTGTGTCTCAGTTCCTGAAGTTTGCTTTCGGGGGCGAAGCTTACCAGTATCGGGTTATTCCATTCGGCCTAGCTTTGTCACCCCACACGTACACGAAATGCATGGATGCAGCTCTGGCTCCTTGGCCAGGGGATTTCATCCAAGGGCCAATCCCCAGAGGCAAATAAGGGTTATGCACCAGGGGCTTCATACCCTATCTATGTGGTTCAGACCCCGGTTTCTGACTTTGGGTCCCACTCTAGGTCCGTGTTGTCGTCGCAAGATGCTAACGACAGACGCATCCCTCATGGGTTGGGGTGCGGTCTTAGATGGCCGTCCAGCCCAAGGGATCTGGAGAGGTCATCTTCTCGAATGGCACATCAATTGCTTCGAAATGAAGGCTGTATTTCTGGCCCTGAAATACTTCCTCCAGCAGTTAAGAGGCTACCGTGTCCTAGTGTGGGTGGACAACACGGCGGTAGTCTCTTACACAAATCGTCAGGGCGGACTGCGGTCGTGCCGCTTGAATGAGCTAGCGCAGCAGATTCTGCTATGGGCATGGAACAAGTTCCTGTCCCTCAGGGCGATTTACATTCCCGGGCATATGAATGTGGGAGCAGACTTGCTGTCCAGACAAGCTGTGATTCACGGGGAATGGAAACTCCACCCCGAAGTAGTCAGTCAAATCTGGGAAAGATTTTACGAAGCAGAGGTGGACCTCTTTGCTTCACAGGAGACAGCACAATGTCCCCTCTACTTCTCTCTGACTCATCCAGCTCCCCTGGGTCTGGACGCGATGGCCCATGTGTGGCCCAGACTGTGTCTTTATGCATTTCCTCCGATTGCTCTGCTCCCGGGAGCCCTAGCCAGGGTCCGTCAACAGGGGTCTCGCCTCTTACTGATAGTGCCCCGTTGGCAGACCAGAGTTTGGTTCTCAGATCTAATTTCTCTCCTAGACGGCTCGACATGGGCGATTCCGGTGAGGAGGGACCTTCTCTCTCAGGCACAGGGGACAATATTTCATACCCGGCCCGAGCTCTGGAACCTTCACGCCTGGCCCCTGAGGAGGACCAACTAAGAGATGCTGGCCTTCCAGCCAATGTAATAGAGACTATTCTGAGCGCTAGGGCTCCCTCCACTAGAAGAACTTATGCCAGTAAATGGCATGTTTTCGAAAGTTGGTGTACGACACACCATGCAGATCCAGCTCACTGCCAGATTGTTTCAGTACTGGAGTTTCTGCAAGAGAAACTGTCCTCAGGAGCATGTCCTAATACTCTCAGAACTTACGTGGCCGCCATCTCGGCTTGCCATGCTCTGATTGATGGGGTTTCGGTGAGGAAACACCCTCTAGTTGCCCACTGCATTCGAGGAGCTAAGCAGTTGAGGCCGCTCACTAGAGCGACAGTTCCTTCATGGGACCTAGCTATAGTGCTTGAGGGCTTAGTGGACACCCCTTTCGAACCACTGGAGTCAGCACCTGTCAGGTTTCTGACCCTAAAGATGGTTTTTCTAACAGCTATTACTTCTCTGAAGAGAATTGGGGATTTGCAGGCTCTGTCAATCTCGCCATCCTGCCTAGATTTTGCCCTGGGCTGGTCAAAGCTATTTTGCATCCTCACCCTAGTTATCTTCCGAAGGTTCCATTCTCGACCATAAATCCGGTCGTTCTCAAAGCCTTCTGCCCTCCGCCGTTCACGACACCGGAGCAGGCGAAACTTCACTTACTGTGTCCAGTACGTGCTCTCCAGGTTTACGTCCACCGCACTAGCCAGTGGCGTAAGTCGGAGCAGTTTTTTGTGTGTTTTGGAGGCCGCAACCGGAGGGCGGTTGCCACCCGACAGATTATGTCACATTGGGTGAGGGATACTATTGCCCTAGCCTATGAGGCGCATGGTCAAGTTTCTCCTCTAGGTGTAAGGGCCCATTCAACCAGGGGGATTGCATCTTCTATGGCTTTGGCAAGAGGTGTCCCCTTGCAGCAAGTTTGTGATGCGGCAGGTTAGTCCTCTCCGCACACATTTGTTAGATTCTATAGTTTGGATGTTCATGTTACTGCGGGCTCACATGTCCTTGAGTCGACATCCCAGAGTCATGTCTGAGACCTCTTTCATGTTTGTGCGCACACACTACACAACATTGGGGGTCCAGAAACTTCCAGTGCGGCGGCGTGGGTATTCTAGTTCCCAATAGTGCTTTTCAGCGCAGCATTGAGAGTAGCTTTTGATAGGGAACCTCTCGGGTTACTTGACTGTAACCCTGTTCCCTGAAAATGCGGGAACGAGATGCTGCGCCTCAATGCCTCACGTTTTCCGAACCGAAGTTCAGAGCACCCGACCGAATGCTGACTTTGAAACAGATCTTCGTGCAAATGTTCCCCAGGGACTGGTTTGTATCTGTGGATCTGACTATTCAGTAGCTAGTGGCGTCATTCTCCTCCGTGACCTTTCGTCCTCTCAGGATATTCCAGCAGGTGCTTGGCTTTATGGCGGCCATCACCCCTTCAATTTTGGCTGAATGCCTGCCTTCCACCTCACACTTGTCGCCAGGGTCGGTTTCATATGTGGCCCCTTGGAAATTTCCTCGCCTGTTTCAGAGAGGCATTCCGCTGGGGCTAGTCTCCAGAAGGAAGGTGGTATTGGGATTGGGGATGTTGTATAAAGACAATCCGGTGTATGGCTCCTGGCCCAGCCTGGAGCAACCCTGCACATAAACTGCTTGGAGATGCTGGCAGTTTTCCTCACTCTCAAGACCTTCCTACCAACATTATGAGGGCACCATGTCCTGGTCCATTCAGACAACATGACAGTGGTGACTTTCAAAAATCACCAAGGAGATGTCAGGTCGCACTCTCTTTACAGGCTGGTGGGCACACAGCAACCTGCTCTCGCTCAGTGCAACACGTGTCGGGCAGATCGAACATGCAGGCAGATAAGCTGTTCAGGGACAATGTAGCACTGCCCAACATATTTCCTAACGGAATGGGATGCCCTGGCCCACGACTGGCCCAGCGCCCATCTTTATGCTTTCCCCCTGATTTCCCTGCTACCACAGGTCATCAGACGGGTCAGGGAAGACAAGTGCTCAGTCTTTCTGGTGACCCCGCTCTTGAGCTGATCCAGTTCTTGCAGCAGCCTCCTGGCCGATTCTGATGAGGAAGGACCTCCTCTCTCAAGCGAGAGGCATGGTCTGGCATCCCCACCCAGAGCTAATAATATATACTATACCATAATAAATAATAACATATCACATTAATATACCACAGATCTCTTCCCAAATCATCCCTTCTTAAAATTGTTCTCCCATTTTTATTTGTTGACGAAAATGTCAATAGATTGTCATCATGGTTTTTGTCATTAAAATGTTTTTGTAGTTACAGTCTCATTTACATCTGTGAAAAAAAAAAAAAAGTTATGTCAACAAACTTAACAGGCCATATATGTAACAGGGCTGACGAGACGAGAGGCGTGCGGATCCATGTGCAGGCTTTTATTTACAGGCATGGTCAAAGATACAGGCACGGTCGAAACAATGGCAAACAGGTATGGCAGGGACAAGACAAAGAGAAAACTTAGGGCAAGCGTGGGTCGACGATCAGTGAACAGTATCCAAAGGGCAAGACATGAGAGGGAAACCAAAACGTCAGCGATAGTCCAGGCAGGGGAAAACACAATCCAACAAAGGCAAGGCTAGGCTAGGCTAGGCAAGGCAAGGCTAGGAAAACTAACGGGCTCTGTAGGGCAGCGATAGTGCATACGATACTCGGCAACGAGGGAGAGAATGTCCAGAGTTGAAATAGTGTGTGTGATAGTGATGCTGTGTGATCAGGTGTGCGTGTGATTAGTGCAACGAGTGATTGGTGACAGCTGTGTGTGTGTGATTGGTGAGATGGCTGATGGGAAATGCAGTCCATGTGATGTGTGGTGTGAAAGTCAATGATGAGCGAGTGACCTCTGGTGATGAATGGAAGTGCAGACCAGATTCGTGACAATAACAACAGGGTTCATGTCATTGAACATTTTCTAGCATTTCAAAATCCTATTTGTCAAGATTCTCACCCAATAAGACAGTCTGTAACATTGTTCTATGCTTTGGTTTTAGAAACAGCTGAAGAACAACTTGAAACATCAGTCCTAAATTTGCATAATATTAATTCATGATCTCTACCAACTTTATTTTCAGGTGCTAAAGGTGAAGCAGGTGATATCGAGTGTTTGAGGATTGTGCTGATTGGAAAGACAGGAAATGGAAAGAGTGCAACAGGAAACACTATTCTGGGGGGAAATAAGTTTTGCAGCCAAGCAAGGCCAGATTCAGTGACAACAGTTTGCATGAAGGAAGTTGGTGAAGTTGATGGTCGATCAGTAGCTGTTGTTGATACTCCAGGACTCTTTGACACAACACTGAATAATGAACAAGTGGTGGAAGAAATAGTGAAATGTGTTTCACTGTCGTCACCTGGACCTCATGCGTTTGTCATTGTGTTGAGTTTGGGAAGATTCACCAAGGAAGAGAATGATACTATGCAGCTGATTAAGAAGATCTTTGGTCATAAAGCTGCTCAGTTCAGCATTGTCCTGTTCACTAGAGGAGACGATCTTCAGGGTGAATCTATAGAGGACTTTGTGAAGAGTGGTAACAATGCAAACCTCCATAAACTGATCAGAGATTGTGGAAACAGATTCCTGGTTTTCAATAACAGAGAACAACAAGACAGAACTCAAGTGATTCAACTGTTAAACATGATAGAAGATGTGAAAAATAGTAATCAGGGTCGATACTTCACTAACAGCATGTTTGAGGAGGCAGAGATGTCCATTAAAAAGAGAATGGAGGAAATACTGAAAGAGAGAGAGAGAGAAATAGAGAGTCAGAGAGAAGAGTTAAAGGCCAAATATGAGATGAAAATGGAAAACATGATGAAGAGACTTGATGAAGAGAAAAAAAGAGCAGATGAGGAGAGAAAGAAAATAGAAAATCAAATGAGAGAAAAAGAGGAAAAACTCAGGAAAGAGTTTGAAGAGAAAGAGAAAACAGAACAGAAGAAACGAGAGATTGAAAACCAGAAACGATCAGAAGAGGAAAAACAGCAAAGAGCTGAATATCATCATAAAATAAAAGAGATGAAGAGAGAGATTGAAAATCAGAGATCAGATTATGAAAAACAGCGAACGGAAAGAGAAGAAGAAGATAAAAAGAGAGAAGAGAAATACAGACGGGATCAAGAAAAGATGAAACATGAACAAGAATGTATTATAGAAGAGGTTCAGAGGAAACAACAAGAAGAAACAAAAAAGAGAGATTATGATGACCAAAAGAGGAATAAAGAAGAAGAGGAAGAAAGACAGAGATGGGAGAGAAAAATAAAAGAGGCTGAAAATTACAGAAAAGAGACTCAAGAGGAAATTAAACGACAGCAGAGAGAATGGGAGGATGAAAAGAACCGAAAGATGAGAGAACGAGAGAAAGAAGAAAGAAAGAGAAAAGAGAAACACGAGGAACAACTGAGAGAAAAACAAGAAGAACTGGAGAAAATGAGAAAGAGATTTGAAAGAGAGAGAGAAGAAGAAAGACAGAAGATAGAGGAGGAGAGACAGAAACAGAGAAGAGAAAGAGAAGAAAAAGAGAGAGACTATGAAGAAAAGAAACAGGAAACAAAAAGACATTATGAGCAGCTGGAGCGAGAGAGAAAAGAGGAGTGGGAGAGAAGAAAACGAGAAGATGATGAGAGACAAGAAGAAGAGAGAAAGAGATGGAAGAAAATTGTTGAAGATCTGACACAAGAGCAAGAAGAAGAGATCAAGAAAAGAGGAAGAGAGGAGAAGGGGAGAAAAGAAAAAGAAGAGAAAGAGCGAGATGAAATGAAAAAGAAACATGAAGAGGAAATGAGAGAGATGAAGAAGAAACATGAAGATCAAGCCAGAAAACAAGCAGAAGAACTGAATGATTTCAGAAAGAGAAACGAGCAGCACGTTCAGGAGCTTCAACAGATGCTGGAAGATCATCAGAAACAACATGAAGTGCTGGAGAAACTCCATCAACACCTGAAAGATCAGAAAGAAGGAGAAATAAAAGAGCTACTGCAAGAACTGGAAGAACTGAAGAATAAATCCAGCTGTGCCATTCTGTGATTGTGTTCAAAGCATAAAGATGAGGGTCAAATAACAAAATAAACCTTCTGGGGTCTGACGGGGTTTTGACATTTGCGTTTTTTTCAGTTTCTTATAAATATATTAATGGCTAAAGTCTGATGAAACTGTATTCAAGTTTTGTGTTTGTTTTTGTGTTAAAAAGGCCATATGCGAAAGTGTCAATGGCATGAATATTGATGAAAGAACAGTGACCCTCTCCTAATGTGCCTGTCGAATGTGACTGTGAGTCAGGTAAGTGAGGAGATTAAGAGCATGGGTTTTTGTTTGTAGTTTATTTACCATAGAGACTTTAGATGCTACAAACCTTTGTGCCATTCCTGGAAACAGTTCCTGTACAACTGTTGTCACAGGTGAACCACAGCTGCCATTTTCAAGGTGTTTGATGCTTATTTTACCATCCACTGAAGAAAAAAGTGCCCCGACAGCAGTACTCAGTGACCTTCACCATATGATGATGTAGAGAATATCAGTCCAATTGCTGATGCTGACATCTGTCAGTTTGTATTTGTGATCCTTTGCGACTGACCTCACAGCCCAGCATTTGTGTTGTGGTACAGTTTGAAGACTCATAGTTTGCAGGACTCATCTGTCATCCAGATTCCAGTGCAGGCAGGTACTGTATCTGGCCAGTCTAAAAAACAACAAGATTATGATTTGGGGTGTATGGCATTGAAAGCTTAGATATGTACTCCGGAGGAAGACTGTGAAGAGCTTTGTATGTGAGCATAATAACTTTAAAATCAACTCTAAATTGAACCAATAACAAGTGCAATGATTGCAGAATGGGAGTAATATGATCTTTTGTTTTGGTCCTAGTTAGAATTCAAGCATCAAAATGTTGAACATGCTTAGAGATCAATATGAGAAAAAAAAGAAGAGAGATGGCAGGGTATGCAATTTAATAAATAAATAAGCCTTTACAAAATTTTGTTTATCAGGGTCAAATGTCAAAGAAGAATCAAACATCACTCCTAGATTCCTCCTCCATTTACTTACAGACAATGCATCATATCAAAGAAGAAGGTTTATCAAGATGTGCGCGTGCAGCCTGTGAACGACTGGGTGCTGGAGCAACATTAAACAATGATAATGGACTAATAAACAACAAAATTGGATTAAATATGAATTTAAATATACTGGTGATATAAACTACAAAAATGGCAAAGTTGTCCTGGCAGCCAAATAAACTGAAAATCCTGGATACTGTATGAAGGCAGGTCTTTGGGCGCATCAAGGCATTATATAATGAAATAATGTTGGAGCTTTACAGACAACACCTGAATAAACCATCATTCGTCTGTCTCTCATTCGGAGCTGTGATGTCTGTCGATTACAGCTCGATTTCTCATTGGTTCTGTAGGTTGTATCAATGAATAAGAATGAATTTGGGCTTAGTGGAGGGTGGAGGGTCCAGTGATGTCACCATATATAAATCTGAGCCTTTCCTCACAGAAGACACTGAGCACTCAGAAAGTGAAGAACCACTGTCTGTATAGAGATTTATATACTGTTTGGAAGTGACCACTGATCAGTACTCATGGGGGTCAAAACTATCCTGTTTTCTGTTATATTTCTGCATGTATTCACTGCCACCTTTAACGGTAAGTGCATCAGTGCAGTTGTGCATGACAGAAGTTTGACTTTTAATTGCTGTATTTTGATGGTTTTTACCTATGCAGATGAAACCTTGACTGTATAATATTATGTGTGTAAGGAAGCTTGTTTTATGTAGATTGCTGGTTCAAATAGTGTGATAGGTTAAATAAAGATTTATTTATTTTTTTTACTTTAAATTGGCTTCTTTTTCGGTAACACTTTAGAATACTGTTTCTTACTGCATAACTAATAAGGAATTATTGAAGAACTAACAGGTAATTATTCATTAACACTTAACTCACTACTGTTAACTACTAAGGAAGATGTGTTAACTAATCAGTATGTAATACAATTTTATGATTTTGTTAAGTAACAGTTAGCTAATCAATAACTAATGTATTCTGTCATACCTCCTGAAGAACTGCTATTCGTTATCTACTACACTGTTAAACATTTCAAAGGGTTTTTACAGTAACTTGCCAGTAAGTTACTGTAATTAAGATTTACAGTAGCAAACTGTATTTGATTTATCAGTATACTACTGTAATTCATTCATTTTAATATAGATTTCATTAGATTTTATCATTTTTATATAGAATTCATTTTATTTTTACCCTATATAGGTACTACTGGCATTCAATTAAAACAGACACAAAAATTACAAAATATCAAATTCTTTATTTAAAACATTGCATGTATAACACTTAAAAATACAGTCTTCCAACGCTGGAACACTGCATCTTCACCATTTCTCCTGTCTTAGGACATTTTGCAGTACATTATGTTGTATCCTCTGGATTCATCCTCACAAAGAATCTTTAGGCAACAGAAACATAATGGGGGAAAAAGGACAAGCAGCCAAAAAATACATAGCCCTCTGCAAAACCCAGGTGCTGATCCAAAACGTGGCCACCATCTTTGCTCACCCTCCACTTTGAAAGAACAGCTTCTAACGGCAGCTGCAGTGATGCGCTGACTTTACCAAGTAGCGACAAAGAGTATATAAGACCAAGGCTGTGTTCGAAATGCCATAATATCATACTACTCTTACTATTTCTGCAGCATCCAGTATGTATGCTGCTCATAGTATGCAAATTTTCTGTATGCATGGAATACCCGGATGACCTACTACAGTAGGCTATGTTTACCAGAATCTGCTAAATATAACTCAAGTACACTGAAAGCAGTACAGAAGCTGAATGGCGTACTATCATACAACTCCTACTCCTACTATTACATTTTGTCTAACTCGTGCAACTCCTTTTCCCATCACATACCAGATCAGAAAGGCATTTATTTTCAATAAAAAATTAAGTAAATATTTGAAAAGTGGAAATTGAACACCTCATTAATAATACAGTGTGCTTAACTGTAGGTAGGTTTTTGTCCCAATAAAGTGGTGTTCATCAAATAAAATGTATGATAATTTACACTCAATATGTTATTGCATACTGTTTTATAATTTACTACAGTACTAAAGTATACATATCTGCCACCTAACTACTATTTGCACACCTGTTACTAAAGAAAATGCTGCTATTTTAGTGAAAACAGAATTTATCATTATTTGCACTTAGTGTAACTAGAATATCACTTTTTCCAATTAGTGTAACTAACAAAAATATCATTGTTCAGTTAAAGACAGATCAGTGCTGATTCAGTTCAGTCCAATAGCCTATGTAAAGTTCTTCAATTATGAAATGAGTTCAACTGAGCAATATAGCATTGTTTACTAATATGAAGCCTTTTTAACAAGCCTTTGTAAACAGAATGGTTAGCACATTTGTGTATAAGGTAACAACCTTGACAGCTGTGCTGAATTAATGTTTGTGTTTGTCATGTGACAATTAAGCATACTACTCTGAAACATTTGTTGCTTATTGTATACTGTTTCACACACTATTCTTTAAAAATTAGTAGGCAGTATGCACTGTGTACTGGGCAGTAAGCAGTAAGAAAGTATGCCATTTCGAACACAGCCCAAGAGGCGAAACTCTGATGCGTTTTGGGTAACAGTCACTAAGTGGCGCTTCAGTAGCGCAGCCGCCATTTTGGGGTGAAAATTCCAACTGGACAACATTACAGATACACAGAAATAGACCAAATAACAAGGAAAGAGAAGTCAAAGTGGAATAAAAGAACGCAATGTAGGGCAATCCACTGCAAAAACTATCAGTGTGACAGTAACTTGAATATTTCAAAACTTGAAATATTTTCAGCCGAAACTGACATGGTTTCTAGAGAGCAAAAGGTTTTGAGAAAAAAAGGGAAGACTTTAAAATAAAGTCTGTAAAATACGTTATTATAGTCATCGTTCAGGCTGTATTTCAGCGCTAATGCACGTTTTTTTGTTTTTTAAACAAATCAGCTGATATTTGCCATAGCGACAGCTAGAATCTAGTCGCTTTCACCCCGAAATGGCGGAAGCGCAGGGCTGCTACTGGGCGCCTACAGAGTTTCGCCTCTTGGTCTTCTATAATCTTTGTTAGCGATTGGCTCTGTCTTTCATAAGGCGGGGCTTCCTGCGGTTGAGCGGCCATATTGAGCGTTGCAATTTTCCCCATTCAAAACTATAAGAGTGACATGTCTTGGGTATTCTATAGTCTTTGGTTAAGTGTTAGTTCTTCAATAATTCCTTATTAGTTATCCAGTAAGTAAGAAACAGTATTCTAAAGTGTTACCTCTTTTTCATTTATTATGGCATCGTTTCATTATGGCATTTTTTTTTTTTTACTTTATTCTAAATGGCTTAATTTTTATATACTTAATTTTTATTTTTATGGCACTCCAATTACCATATTAATTCCAAATACCATGTTACCACAGTACAAAAAAATAAAATAAAATAAATTAAATAACGTAATAATTTTTCTATGAACACAGGTTAATATAGGTGTGGTCTTACAAAAACAAGTGTAAAAAACAAATTTAAATGGAAATTTTAATTCAGTGAGGTGTTGTATGTCTTGGAAAAACAAGGTTGAACTGCAATTAAAGGATAGTTTACCAAAAAAATACAATTTCTTGCATAATTTACTGAACCTCATGTCGTTCCAAACATGTATGACTTTCTTTCTTCTGTGAAAAATAAAAGAAGATATTCTGAGGAATGTCATAATTAGCCAAATATGTAGCCAAATCTGTTTGATTACCAACATTCTTAAAAATATCTTCCGATTTTTCATTTTTGGGTAAACTATTCCTTTGAACGCCCCACCTTTGACAAGTACTGCATGCCATTTTAACTTTTTATGTATGCTGGAAGTTCATATGAATTATTTACAATGCACTGACGTCCACAAATTAATGTAAAATGTTGCTGTTATGCCACTTTCTGATATCATACTGTATTTTACATGAAGAGCTTTCATTGCATTTAGGTCACATAATAATTTCCTGTGAGCACTCTCAGCAATGCTTTCTACAGTATGAACCTGCATGTCTTAGGAGTTTGTTTTCTGCCTTTTCTCAGAATCAATAAATAATCTACATGAAATGAACAGAGATCCAACCGCTATAAAATGGGCTGCTAATAGTGCACACAGGAAGTGATTTAGCCTAACATTGCAAACAGGACCCAATTCCCTTTAGTAGCTTGTGTGTTTTACTGATGGTGTTTTGGGCTGTTTGGTTACAGAGAGCTCTGCACGCAGCTTTGAACAGAATCATGAGCCAGTTGATGACGAGTCTTCAACGCAGATGTCTGATGAACTCGGTTCAGGGTCACCAGGTAAAGGTGTTGCAAATGGGACCCAATTCCCTTTGTGTGTTTTACTGATGGTGTTTTGGCCTGTTTGGTTACAGAGAGCTCTGCACGCAGCTTTGAACGGACTGATGAGCCAATTAATGACGAGTCTTCAACGCAGATGTTTGATGAACTCGGTTCAGGGTCACCAGGTAAAAGTGGTGCAAATGGGACCCAATTCCCTTTAGTAGCTTGTGTGTTTTACTGATGGTGTTTTGGCCTGTTTGGTTGCAGAGAGCTCTGTACGCAGCTTTGAATGGACTCGGGAGCCAATTGATAACAACAAGTCTTTAACGTGGGTGATCCATCCACCAGATCAGGGTTAGTTGGTTAATCTTGAAACACAAAGTAAAAATGTTTATACTGTAAGCTGAGGAGATTCTGTCCCTCCAATGAAAGTCCACACCTAAATTATGAACATAAAAATTACATTTTTTCATCATATACAGGGAACCAGGGGTGTAGAATTAGGGGGGGGGGGGGGCGCTAGGGACGTGTCCCTACCAATATCCAGCGACTACCAAACTGTCCCTAGCAATAATTTTGATCAAACAATTAAATATATGTATGTTTTTGTAATTTCGGACTCATCCGAAATGTCATACCATTGATATTACCTAAGAAGTTAAAGTAAATACATCAGAAAACTGTGCACTTTCAAGGACGCATATTTAATACGCAGCCGCATATAAAACAACTCACAGGTATCACACCCAGTTCAAGACAGCAGTCCACAACAGTTCATATAAAAGCTCACTTCAGAAAGTTGCATCGATGAGTTTGAAGTACAGTGTGTGACAAAACAGAGAAAACGGAACGAGAAAGCGCAATTATGGCTATTATTAGCTCTCTATATAAAGCATATTGACAGAAAGACAAAGGTTGTGCTGAAAGATACACAATCTTCCAGCCTAGCATAATTTGGGACAATTATAATGTGATTTTATGGAAACCATGTCCCCACCAATGTCAAAAGCAAACCTACGCCTTGCAGGGAACGTATCTCTTCACAAGACTTGAATTAAACCAATATTAAACCATATTAAATTCATATGGATTAGTTTTACGACGCCTTTATGAGCTTTTTGGATCGTCCAAGTTTTAGTTGCGTGGACTTTTAATGGAGGGACAGAAAACTCAGGTTTTATTAAAAGATTAAGATGAATAAAATAATCATGTTTTTTTCTTTTTTACCACATGAAAGTTTTCCATTTTACACTTCAACAAAGAAACTGTGATACATAAATCCTTTATGTGGTAGTATTTATTCATAAGTCTACCCTTTGTCTACCTTAAAGCATTCATCAAAACTTTTTATATAATGTGAGAACTTTCACTGATGCTTTTCTGTTATTGTTACAGGTCCTGATCAACAGGAGTCCTATGCTTACGTGGCTGAGCGTACACTACCACAAGATTCTATCCAGTATGTCAGCATCCCTCATGAGAATGTAGAAAAACACAACGAAACTACATATGTCTCGAACACATTTGCTATCTCAGATGAGTCTGTTGACTTCCTCAAAGGCCTGCTTTTCACACGCGTCATGCCCTCGTTCTACATCATCATCATCCTCATTAGTTTGCCCCTGAACGCTTTGGCCTTGGTGACGTTCACCTGTAGGATTCGAGAGAAGAAACCAGCTGTGATCTACATGTCTCACCTGGCGTGTGTGGATCTGCTCTTCACCCTGCTGCTGTCTCTGAAGATCCACTACCAGCTGAACGCTTCAGACTGGGTTTTCGGTGAAGCGGCGTGTCGCGTGCTCAGTGCAGCTTACTACTGCTACATGTACTGCTCCATACTGCTGATGATGTGCATGAGCGTGGACAGGCTGCTGGCCGTGGTGTTTCCCATCGCCTCTCTGACCTGGAGGAGCGCAAGGAAAGCCACGTGTGTATGTGTGCTGGTCTGGCTGCTGGCGCTCGCGGGTGTGGTGCCGCTTCTCTTACAGAGACAAACGCTCAACACTAAGAATGTGGGCGTCACCTGCCATGATGTGCTGTATCACACAAAGGTGTATGAGTACCTGTTCTCCATCCTCTCCTGCCTCTACTTCTTCTTGCCGCTGGTCGTAACCTCAGTGAGCTACTCAACCATCATATATGTGCTCAGTGTAAAATCTGATCACTTAGCTACATCATCCTCATCTTCAGACAGTCGAAGGAGAGCTGTGATTATGACTATCGCTGTGCTGACAGAGTTTATCACTTGCTTTGCACCAACCAATGCCATTCTGTTGTACCACTGTGTTCATTTAGCTACTAAAAATTCTAGCGGGGAGGAACATTCTTCATATACTGCTTACCTGTTGGCTGTGTGTGTAGGAAGCTCAAGTGTTTTCCTGGACCCTCTGCTGTACTACTACGGATCGTCCCACTACAGGAAGAAATTCTGGTCTGTATTACGGTACAGAAAGACAAAAAGAGCAGTGAAGCTTTAAGACATCCAGACAAAACCTTAGGTGTTCTTGCATGCTTCAGGAAGTAGTTCTTCTGAATAACAAACTCAAAAAATGTATTAGTGTTTTTGTTCTAGTGCAGCACAAACACCTCTAATCTCATCTCAGTGATTTGACTGCAGTTTAGAAATCATTAATTTAGGGATTTACATAATTGTTCCATCTTGCATTGTGAATGTTTACATATATGACATAAAATAAAGACATGAAAATGTGTCATTGTTTGCTGCTTCTTGTCTTAGTCTGTATTTTTATTTTGCAATTCCAAGAGTTGTTGATATAAGTGAATATATATTGATATAGTTTGGTTTTTCTATTTTGCAAGTTGTTTGAGCAGTACAGCCAAACTAATTTCCCTATTATAAAGACAAGGCCTTTCAAGGTAACAAAATATAAAAAAGTATGGCAGATAGGCTATTTAGGCCAAAGTGGGTGAAGATAAAAATCGTTGTCATTATTTTATCTTTGTTATGAAAAAATGAGAGCAAAGATACACATTACAAATACACATAATATACAAATAAAATAAATTATGTTGTGTTTTATTTTCAGGTAGGCTTTAGGTGTATTTAGCAGGAGCATTCAAGAAATTGAATGAACAAATATAAAAAATAAAACATTAGGATATAGATTGATTCCTACTAAAGCTACTGTATTAAAGTTTTTCAGTCAATAGTGAGTGATTTTTCTCTTTGTGTTTGGTGTTTTATTAACATTAAAGGAAGGCTTGCGTTTTATTTTTATGCCTTCATTTACTCACTCAAAAGTTGTTTTAAACCTGAATGAGTTTCCTTCTTCTGCTAAACATAAATGCTATTTTGAAGAAGGTGGAAACAGTTGCTGGTCTACTGTTAAAGTCAATGCGGACCAGCAACTGTTTGGTTAGCCACATTCTTCAAAATATCTTCTTCTGTGTTCAGCACAAGAAAGAAATTAATACAGGTTTGGGACCACATGCGAGTGAGTAAATAATGACAGAAATTAAATTTTAGGGTGAACTATCCCTTTAATTACAGTCGGCAGCATGTTTAGTACTGTCCCTTTAAGACCTGCACGCATCTAATATACAGGCACGCATGCGTTTCTCTCAGATGTTTACTTTCATTTTAGACATAACCAACTGAGTCTATACATACACCTTGTGTGCTTTGACAGTATTATCACAAAACACAACTTAGTTCAGTAATCAGGCGTTGTTTGACGGGCTTTTTAGAGCACGCGCTTTGGGTGTATGTGCTCAGAAAAGGCGCTCATCAGAACAGCACACGAGTGAAGCGTTTAACCAGTAAGTCTTTGCAAATAATGTACTTTTGTGATTGCAAATAAGTGCAGTGTCCAGTGAGAGTAACTCTACCGTTGAGTGTATGTGGCGCTGTACAGTACATAGAGACGGCGGCGCCAGAACTGCAGCTGATAGAATGTGCGCTGTAGCACGATACTAGGATA
This sequence comes from Acrossocheilus fasciatus, assembly GCA_036784905.1. Lineage (NCBI taxonomy): Eukaryota > Metazoa > Chordata > Actinopteri > Cypriniformes > Cyprinidae > Acrossocheilus > Acrossocheilus fasciatus. Next base: position 1,713,498 of record CM071958.1, read on the forward strand.
TTTCTTCAAAAAAGCAGATCGTGGAGACATTTTTATCATCCACGATCAAAAGTCGTCATTATTGAACACCCCTACCCTCGGCAGAAATCGCAGACCGGGGGCACCGGACCGCAAGGGCACTTTACCAGCGGACCTCAAAAGGGCAGGGGCTCGAGCATCTCATCCCATGAGCCTCGTGGGTTTAATAATGGCACCTAATGGACTCTAAATGGAGGCTGAATGGTCCAGTGATGCTCTCAAATGGTAGCACACATCCTGATATCCACACAACCACCATCATTCATAATGTATCTCTTAATAATTTCAATCGATTGAGGCTGAAGGCTCAGTGATGTCATCATTTTCACACTCAGGAATCAAGAACAACACTGTGCGGCTGTGCCTCCGTCTTGGGTTCTCAAATTAGTTGTTCTAATGTCCATTAGAAACTGTCAGCTGATTGTTAATCATGGAAGTGAAAACTGTCATGCTCTTAATTATAGTTGTGCACATATGCACTGCAGGCAATGGTAAGTGCAGTTGTCGAAGAAAAAATCATTTTGGTTGATTTTACATGATTTTCTGTATGCTTATGAAACATAGTGGAGTGTTTCTTTCTAGTTTCTTACCATGAGTGGAAAAGTACAGCTGTTAGGAGCTTGTAACCTTGAGTGCAGATATAAAGGTGGAGGAGCGCCCTCCCCGTTTGTCACACTCTGCAGCAACCTGTTTGCTTCTCTATGACTATCTGACCTTCTTTGCAAAGAATAAAACCTTTAACAGACAACTGAGAGTGAGTTTGTCTCTTATGCTGGTGAGAGCTATTTAAACTTGCCACGACACAGTTCAACCATGAACCATATAAAAATAATCTAAAATTTCTGAATGCCACGATTTTGTCAGTTATGTTATGCTGATGAGATGTGAAGTGTTATTTTAGAATTATTTATGTGCAATTATAGTATTTATTAATATTTTGTATTTTCAGCATCAACTTAAATTTTTAGTCATTGTTGTGTTTTTTTTTTTTGTGATTTTTTTAATGGTTTTAGTTTTTATATTGCTATAATTTATTTGTCATTTCAGTTTAGTCATTGTAATACTTTAAATTTGTCGTGCTTCTATACCGGTTAAAAGGTCCAAAAATTCATAATTCACATCTTCATCATCCATAAGTACCTTGTAAATAGCGAATGCATAATTACCTCTTATCTGGATGGATGTTGTTAGAAGTTCTGGATGCTTTCCAGCCGGTGACCGTCCTGGCTCAGCCAAGTCCGTACCACTTGCGGCTCGATTAGGTTGTATTCAGGTTCAGATAACAAGTTATTATTAATTAATCACTCAGAGACTTGTTTAAAAAGTTAATGAATCACCAAAGCATTGGTTTCATTTTATTAAAAAACAAATAACTCATAAGAAAATAACAAAAATAACAGCGAGTAGTCTTCACCACGAAATGTCGGCACTGACAAATAGTCTAACAAGCATTTATATAGTTCTTGCATATCATTTGCATTAATCTCATTAAAACCTCCCATAACTATTCTCTCTGTCACTGCTTGTGACTGCCCCCCCCCCCCCCCCCCCCTCTCAGGCAGAAGCATGACCTTTTGTGTCAGAGTCTGCACAAAGAAATGTCAAAAGTTCAAAAGGAAAAATTACAACATCTCTAGATAGCGAACGTGTCTGGTTATATTTTAAACTATAGGAAAAAATTGTGACACCTTCTTATAACATAAGCAATACATAAGCCCATATGTCTAAACCACAATATAACACCTCTAGCAGGTGTTAAGAGCATCTTATGCCACGGTTAGCTAGACGTTCCACCTTGCATCGAAATGCAAAATGCATCACCTTGCTTTTAACCGTTATGTTACAAAATAAGCAGAGCAACTATAGACCTACAAAGTTATCATCATCTGCAGTTTCAACATAGGATACACTTTTACACAGCTTTCAACACTCATATTTTTATAACAGGAGCCTGGAGTTTCACGGTCTCTAAATCGTTTGTTAACTTTTGTAATTCAGCTGAAAAATCGCATAATTCAATCATCTCTCTTATCAATTTCATTATTCTCTTATTCGTTGATTCTTGTTTTCTCATCAACCTCAAAATTGCCTTCATCTTGAAGATGATCTTCTGGTCCTCTCGCTCTCTCTTGGGCCCGTCTGCGACGTTCCTTTGTATCCCTTGAACTAAAAAATCATCAAAATCAATTTCTATTTTATCTGATCTGTTCTTCACGGTTTTGTTAGAGGGTTGGTCGGGAAATCGCATATCAGATGAATTAGGACTTGACTTTACAAATTAAATATCAGTCAATTGGCAGCTTTTTAAGTTCAACTTTTTCATCTAATATTTATATTTTCCTTTAAATCAGTCTTATTTCAGTATTGGAAATTATTTTTAATTGTTTTAATTTTAGTGTTAGTTATCAATAACAGCACTGTGTATAATACAGTGTAGAATACATTTTAATTGATTCATGTTATGAGAGTAACTGCTATTCATGGCTTGATTTGTAAGGTAAGCTGTAGTTGTTTTTGCAAGTTTCCAGATCTGCTCATTACAGGCAAAATCCCTTGGGTTCTTACACGTTCGGCAGCAGTGAAGAGGGGAAATACTACCTGATTGTTGTGTGTTGTGGGAAGCGAAAGTGCTTTTCTGGACCCTCTGTTGTACTATATGGCTAGTCTTATTGCGAACAGCAGATGAGCTCTCTGATCTGGTGGAGGAAGACAAAAAGCACAACCACACCTTCAATCACAAATAGTCAAACAAAATCTGCGAGTACACTCAGGCTCTCTGAGCTTTATGAAGATGTGTGTGTGCAGCCTGTGAGCGACTGTGTGCCTTTTGTGCTGGAGCAACCTTACGGAATGATAAAGAAATAATAAGCAACAAAATTGAATTAAAAATTAATTTAAATACACTGATGAGTGATGACCAAATAAACTGAAAATCCTGAATACTGTATGAAGGTAGGTTTTAGGCACGTCAAGGCATTTAATGAAATAATGTTGGAGCTTTACGGAAAACACCTGAATAAACCATCATTCGTCTGTCTCTCATTCGAAGCTGTGATGTCTGTCGATTACAGTTAGATTTGTCATTATTTTACTTCCGTAGGAATAAAGGCAGACATTATTTTGCAACACAGCCGACACTAAAGCACACATCAATCACAAATTTAGAGAGGAGGGATAGTGTGGTGATTACTAGGTTAAGATTGGGGCATTGTGCTCTGAATTATGGGCTGGCAATGGTTGGCAAGCATTCAGAGACGGCAGATGCTTATGTGGAAACTGAAACATGTAATAATGGAGTGTGTTATTCATCGAACTGCAAGAATCATCATGTTTTCTGAGCTGTTGAAAGCTGGAGTTTCATCTTTATCTCTTAAATCAATTCTTAATAACAAGGACTATAAAACAAGAAAGGCTGTTGTAAAATATTTACACCTCACTGGACTTTATGAGAGAATTTAACCTCTAGGCGGAGTTCTTCAGATGGACTGAAGAGGGCAGCAATACGCCTTTGATGCGTCTAGTCTGCCGCAAAGAAGAAGAAGAAGAAGAAGCAGAAGCAGAAGAAGAAGAAGAAGAAGAAGAAGAAGAAGAAGCAGAAGCAACAACATTATGCAGCCTCTGCTTGTAAAAACTGCCGAAATTTAACTTCTTGAAGAAATTAGAGAAACTTTCACAGATAAGAATGTGTTGATTTGTGTTTTTAATATGCATTAACTCCACATTATAGGTTAAACTATTCATTTTAAAGTCGTGTAATGGCTACAGCGTCTTGTACTGTGTTTAGCAAAATTATCTGCTAGTCTGTTGCAGATATAGATATTCATACATGCATAATAACCAAAGTCCCTAAAGTCTTTGGTATACCTAGAGTTGCAGAAATACTCGCTCTCAATTGTTCACGGACCTGCTTTGACCGTTCCAATATGGCGGACGGCCATAGATAGAAACCGCTAATAATAATAATAATAATAATGATAGGCATCTACCTATACATATATATATATATATATATATATATTCCTCTAGATGTCGCCATTTGTTTTCTTTTCAGCCACGTGAATTTATGAGTCAATCATGGCTCATGAAACGACTAAACATGCTGTTTATCAAACTGTGAGTAACTTAGTAATTTTATTATTTAGAGGATAAATCTAAATCTGACTACTTATGTAGTCATAAATTTGACTACTGACTACAAAAAACGACTTTATGAACTGGTTTGTTTTAGTGGTCTTAAATGAATCCTAAATTATTAATTGTTCCATGTTCATTTTAAAAATAACATTCAAATCAAGGTAGTTGATGCTCATTAAGCTTAAGACTGTTACTGGCTGGTTTCTTCCATCACAACTCGTAAAGATATTATGGGTTGTATCATTGAATGGTATTTTATATAAATTATTACCGCATTTTTGTTCGTCTGACATACCATAGCGATGTTCTAGATTCTGTTTTGTTTTAAAAACATTGTTTTCTAACTCATCTGTTTACTTGTAAAATATCATGCAACTGTCTGACACACACAAGCAATCAACCCTCACCAATATTCTTTCAGCTTCATCTGTTAAAAGAGATTCGTTGACATCTTCAGTGAATCCGTTCATGAGAGCTTCATGCTGGGGAATATACTATTGGAAAGATGGCGTTTGAGGAAGAACCCCACGGAACAAGAGATGAAGATACAGAGGAACAAACAGGTTGGTGTTTTCGTTCATTCTCTTTAATGACTGATGAGGGACATTCATGAAAACTGATACATAACAATATATTTAAAACTAAATATTAGTAGACTCAGTAGTAAACTAGATTTGTGCCAAATTGAGGCTGAAGTATATTTATTTTTGTTTCTCATTTGTGCTACTTCGATTTAATTTTTGGTTTTTATTATTTTGATTTCAGACTCGGTGGATGTGAATAAAGACAAACGACATCAGTTTCAAAAACCTCATAATTGCATAAGCGAAGATGAAAACACCACCGTTTTACAGACTGAAAAGAATTTCAGACAAAAACAAACTCGAATACCTGGAGTCAAAGGATCTTTCACCTGCTCTGAGTGTGGAAAGAGTTTCATGCACAAACGCTACTGGGCTATGCACTTGAAAAATCACGCTGTAGAAAAACCGTTCACATGTGCTCAGTGTGGAAAGAGTTACATACATAAATCAAAACTCAAAATACACATGAGAGTTCACACTGGAGAGAAGCCTTTTACATGCACTCAGTGTGGAAAGAGTTTCATGCACAAAAGCTACTTGACTACGCACTTGAAAATTCACAATGAAGAAAAACCGTTCACATGTGCTCAGTGTGGAAAGAGTTACATACATAAATCAAAACTCAAAATACACATGAGAGTTCATACTGGAGAGAAGCCTTTTACATGCACTCAGTGTGGAAAGAGTTTCATTGATAAAACATACCTAAATGTGCACATGAGAGTTCACAATGGAGAAAAACCGTTCACATGCACTCAGTGTGGAAAGAGTTACAAGCATAAATCAAAACTCAAAAGACACATGAGCGTTCACACTGGAGAGAGGCCTTATACATGCACTCACTGCGGAAAGAGTTTCGATTATAAAGGATACCTAAATGAGCACTTGAGAATTCACACAGGAGAAAACCCATTCACATGCACTCAGTGCGGAAAGAGTTTCGTTGATAAAGGATACTTAAATGTGCACATGAGAATTCACACTGGAGAAAAACCGTTCACATGCACTCAGTGTGGAAAGAGTTTCATATCCAAAAAGTTTCTGACCAATCATCAGCTCTCTCACACTGGAGTGAAATCATTCAGCTGTGATCAGTGTGATAAAACATTTGCTTCTGCATGGAGCTTAAAAGAACATCGTAACAGTCATGCTGGTGTGAAACCTCACGTTTGCTCTTTTTGTGGAAAGAGTTTTACACTACTAACAACTTTACAAGGGCACCGGAGTATTCATACTGGAGTGAGACCTCATATGTGCTTTGACTGTGGAAAGACCTTTCTTACATCTAGCAGTTTAAAAAAACACCAGAGAATTCACACTGGAGAGAAACCTTACAAGTGCTCACACTGTGACAAGAGTTTCTCTCGCTCAGAAAGCTTGAAAATTCACGAGAGAGTTCATACTGGAGAGAAGCCGTACCAGTGCTCTTCATGCGGGAAGAGTTTTGCCACATCATCCACTCTACGGACTCATAAGACAAAGCATTGCCCAAAGTTGTCTAAGTGACCAAAATCACTTAAAAGCAGTGGCAGCTGGTTTACATTAGCCAGGGAAGAAGCCTACTTCAACATGTTAAAAATAAGTTACATATATTGTTGTGTAATATGCATAAGAATACAATTACCCTGCTGCATTGTTTGATGCATTTAGTTAATATAATATGTATAATGTTGTTATTTTGTTTATTTCCTGGAAAGGCCTCCTACAGGTAAATGTGTAACTGCTGCATGTTGTAGAGGAAATTAAGCAATTGTCCTATTGCAAGTGTGCCTTTACTTTTTGTGTAATACCTTTGTATTGTAACCAAATACAAATGTTATTAGTATTGTTTTATTGAGAAAGTGGTTTATTAAGTAAAACACCACACTTGTTATTTTAAGCATTTATTAAGAAAATATGTATTATAAGTAAGAGCACAGTTAGAGATGGCACATGTATTAGCAAGTGTGTTGAAGAAAAAAGAAGGTGAACATTATCTCAGCTGGTGTGTTTCAGACGAAGCGTAAAAGACAGCAGTGCAAAGAATCCCGAAGAAGAAAAATGAGAAGATGCAAAGCCTTTATAAACAACTTCTTAGGGGATTTGCAGTATGATGTCAAAAGACATTGGGATCCACCTGGTGTCTATAAAGGACTGAAGTGCGTTGATGAAATCAGATGCTGCTTCGAGACCACCTGAAGAGCCTCTCCGGCACCAGAACCATCGCTGATATTGCCTTGAGCAAAGATCATTTTCATATTTATACTTTATTTAATACTTATATACAGTAGTTGTAGAATATTTGTACTGCTTACTAATTGTAATAATAAACTGATTTGTATTTATATAACACAATTCTGCCTCCCCTGGCATTGATTTATATCTAAGCCAGAACAGACCACAGAGAAGTCTTCTGTGACCTGTTTTGTACGTATGAACATAGGTGCTTATGAGATAGGACAGATTTCACAAACTTTACCTAACCTGAGAATAAATAAAATAAGGTTGAAGGTGTAAGAATTTAGCACCATAAAACAATAAATTGCAAAATAATTGCGAAATTGCATTATTTAGTCGTACTATTCCACCATTTCGTTTGTTTTGTGTGTGTGGTGCGCTGAACAAATGGGTGTCTATTAGGTCTGTAAACTTTTGAAACGCATGTGACTTGAGGCTGAGCTCTAATTGGCTTGTTCCAGATTGTCCTCAGACCCTCCCACTTTTGATCTTAGCGAATCAATATTGTTTTTATGTATTTTGGCCTCATGTGATTGGACCTTCAAATAGGCGCAATATCTCTTCCGAGATGAAAGTAAATTCGATTTTGACATTACAAAAAATCCTTTCACAAGGCGTTCAAATGAAGAAAAAAATATGGATCATGGAGTTTGGATGGAGTTGGCTAGCAGGATGTGATGTAAGTCATGCCTTTTATTGTTTTCCCTGTTTGTTATTTCAAAGTACTGTCACCGAAGCGTGGTGGCCAACGACAGAAGATAACTGAAACAATGCAGTTAAGTTGATCTGCGATCATCGGGGTCCAAGCACAATGGCTTGTGTAGATGATGTAGTTATTAGGGCTGTCAAAATAGCTGAAAAACTAAATTCGAATTTTGTACTTAAAGGGGTCATATGACATTGCTAAAAAGAACATTAGTTTGTGTATTTGGTGTAATGCAATGTGTTTATGTGGTTTAAGGTTCTAAAAACATTATTTTCCACATACTGTACATTATTGTTTCTCCTCTATGCTCCGCCTTTCTGAAACACATCGATTTTTACAAAGCTCATCGTTCTGAGAAGTGAGGTGTGCTCTGATTCACAATGCACAGCTATCCAGTGCGTTGTGATTGGCCGAATACCTCAAGCATGTGATGGAAATGATACGCCCCTCACCGTGTTGTGATGCCAAAAACAATAAAACCCATTATAAACTAGGCATTTGTTGCATCCACTGGGGATAAATGACTGATTATAATAACTCATATGGTCTTTTTATGTGTCGTGTTGCATCGCGCCTTGTAAACACTACCATTGTCTGCGTTTGTGATCGGAGAAACAACAACCAACAAGCGCTACTCTACACTGCTCAAAACTCGTGTTTGAATCGTCAGTGGCAAATTTGAATTTATTAGGATTAATCCCTTGAGATGTACAATCTCGTTTTCGAGGGGGTCCCACAATGTATCACAATCACAACATAGTAACAAAAAAACAAAACACAAATTAACATTACATCCATAAACAACAAAACTCAAACATTAATTATATATATATAGATAGATAGATAGATATACACTTAACAAAATTATATAAATGCAACACTTTTGTTTTCCCCCCATTTTTCATGAGCTGAACTCAAAGATCTAAGACTTTTTCTATGTACACAAAAGGCCTATTTCTCTCAAATATTGTTCACAAATCTGTCTAAATCTGTGTTAGTGAGCACTTCTCCTTTGCCGAGGCTTTGCCTTCTCCTTCTCCATCCACCTCACAGGTGTGGCATATCAAGATGCTGATTAGACAGCATGATTATTGCACAGGTGTGCCTTAGGCTGGCCACAATAAAAGGCCACTCTAAAATGTGTATTGGGGGGGTCCGGGGGGGGGGGGGGGGATACCAGTCAATATCTGGTGTGACCACCATTTGCCTCATGCAGTGCAACACATCTCCTTCGCATTGAGTTGATCAGGTTGTTGATTGTGGCCTGTGGAATGTTGGTCCACTCCTCTTCAATGGCTGTGCGAAGTTGCTGGATATTGGCAGGAACTGGAACACGCTGTCGTATACGCCGATCCGGAGCATCCCAAACATGCTCAATGGGTGACATGTCCGGTGATTATGCTGGCAATGCAAGAACTGGGATGTTTTCAGCTTCCAGGAATCGTGTACAGATCCTTGCAACATGGGGCCGTGCATTATCATGCTGCCACATGAGGTGATGGTCATGGATGAATGGCACAACAATGGGCCTCAGGATCTCGTCAAGATCTTTGTGCATTTAAAATGCCATTAATAAAATGCACCTGTGTTCGTTGTCCATAACATACGCCTGCCCATACCATAACCCCACCACCACCATGGGCCACTCGATCCACAACATTGACATTAGCAAACCGCTCGCCCACACGACGCCATACACGCTGTCTGCCATCTGCCCTGTACAGTGAAAACCGGGATTCATCCGTGAAGAGAACACCTCTCCGAAGTGCCAGACGCCATCGAATGTGAATTGAATCAGGTGGCTGGTCTCAGATGATCTTGGAGGTGAAGATGCTGGATGTGGAGGTCCTGGGCTGGTGTGGTTACATGTGGTCTGCAGTTGTGAGGCCGGTTGGATGTACTGCCAAATTCTCTGAAACACCTTTGGAGTTGGCTTATGGTAGAGAAATTAACATTCAATTCACGGACAACAGCTCTGATGGACATTCCTGCAGTCAGCATGCTAATGCACGCTCCCTCAAAACTTGCGACATCTGTGGCATTGTGCTGTGTGAAAAAACATTTTTGAGTGGCCTTTTATTGTGGCCAGCCTAAGGCACACCTGTGCAATAATCATGCTGTCTAATCAGCATCTTGATATGCCACACCTGTGAGGTGGATGGATTATCTCGGCAAAGGAGAAGTGCTCACTAACACAGATTTTAACAGATTTGTAAACAATATTTGAGAGAAATAGGCCTTTTGTGTACATAGAAAAAGTCTTAGATGTTTGAGTTCAGCTAATGAAAAATGGGGGCAAAAACAAAAGTGTTGCGTTTATAATTTTGTTCAGTGTAAATAATTCAAATATCTCCTTACTATTTCCCCCGAACACATTCATGGTAATTACTTTTGCTGGGTCTTTGCGGCAAGTTTCAGCCTATTGTGTGTATTTGAACGCAGAACTCTTAAGCTGCGCTGATGGTGCGCTCTCTGCTGCTGCGGGACTTTAAACACCGTCGAACCACTCTTCACAGTCGCGGCATGGTCTAGGTTTTTTTTCCACCAGCGCAGCAATTTTTTTCATCACTAATTGATGGATGTCTAAAATATAAAAATAAGGAGAAGCCTAAAGCAGGCCAGAGGCTGTACAGTAAAATGACTTGAAAATGAATACAGTAATAGTCAGGATCACTGTGAACAGGAATCAAATGACAAAATGAGCAAACCTATTAAGGAAACATTTTTACGCATGTTTGAACATGATGTAGAAATGTAAGTATACACAGATGATTGGGGTGAATTTACCTTTAATTTTCTTCAAAACTATACATTAAAATAACTTGAAAATGAATACAGCAATACACATGGTGACTGTGAACAGGATTCAATTGAAAGAACAAGTAAACCTATAAAGAAAGGATTTTATGAGTGTTTGAAATAGGAAATTATGAATGCACTCTGATTTTTGGAGTGATTTTCTTTACTTTTCTTCAAAACTATACAGTAAAATCAGTTGACAATTGATACAGTAATAGTTTGGTTCACTCTGAAAAGGAATCAATTGAAAGAATGAGCAAACCTGTAAAGGAAAGGTTTTTATGATTGTTTGTAATTGGGACATGATGTAAGAGTTAGAATGCACTTTTACAGTAAAATGACTTAAATGAATACAGTGATAGTCAGGGTCACTCTGAATACATATCAACTGAAAGAATGAGCTAACCAATGAAGTGACACTTTTTATGAGTGTTTGAATGTACGGAAATAATTGAAGTGCAACAATAGAGGGACACAGTGCAAGTGCTAGGACGCATTTTGTTGTTTCGGGTGAATTTGCTTTTAGTTGTCTCCAAAACTACACAGTAAAATGCCTTTAAAATAAATACAGTGATAGTCAGGGTCACTCTGAATACATATAAACTGAAAGAATGAGCTAACCTATAAAGAAACACTTTTTATGAGTGTTGGAAAATGGGACACAGTGCAATTGCTAGGACGCATTTTGTTGTTTGGGGTGATTTTGCTTTTATTTTTCTCCAAAACTATACAGTAAAATGACTTGAAAATGAATACAGTGATATACATGGTCACTCTGAATACATATCATTTGAAAGTATGAGCTAACCTATAAAGGAACACTTTTTATGAGTTTTGGAAAATGGGAGAATGTTTGAATGTAAGGAAATAATCTAAGTGCAACAATGGAGTTTGATGTTTGGGGTGCACTGTAAAAAATAAGTGTAATTTTAACTGTAAAATTTTGTAAAAATGCTGCTGAAAAAAACTGTTAATATGTTAACAGTGAGTTCCTGTACTATACACAGGGATAAACTGTAAAAGATCTAACCAGACATTCCACGTAATTTTACAGTAAAATGCTGTTAATTGTACAGTTTTTAGAAGTAAAAATAACAAATCAGTGTATAATTTACAGTCAAAAATTGTAAACTGATATTCCCAGAATTCCCTGCGTGACACTCCACATTTGAAAGTATTTTGTTTAAATAATCATGTTTTTTAATAGTTTTTGTTATCAGTTATGTACATTTGGGCTTTATGTTACATCTTCTGTTGTTTAATGAAAGTTTATTGCATTATTTAAGTATCGTGTGTGTTACCGTGATGGTGTTCTGTGTTTGCATGAATGACTCTGTGCACCTTCTATATATTAGTATATACTTCTGCTTGTGGTGAAGCTACCTGTGATAAGCTTTGATTCTTCACGTGGCTTTCTCTTTTATCACCTGCATTATTATGGTGGTTGTCAGTATGTTAAAGGTACAAAACAGATTTTAATAGCAGTGTGTGTTGTTGAATTTAGTAGTTTACATTCAAATTTCCCTGTTTGTAAATTACAGTTTTATACTGTAAATTTTACAGTTTTGTTCTGTAAATGTGTTTACCGTTTTTCTGTTTTTTTGTACAAAATTATTCTGGCAACACAGTAAAAGCTACGGAATTTTTTTTTTACAGTGTAAGTTTGCTTTCAGTTTTCTCCAAAACTATACAGTAAATGCCTTTAAAATGAATACAGTGATAGTCAGGGTCACTCTGAATACATATCAATTGAAAGAATGAGCTAACCTATAAAGAAACACTTTTTATGAGTATTGGAAAATGGGACACAGTGCAAGAGCTAGGACGCATTTTGTTGTTTGGGGGGATTTTGCTTTTATTTTTCTCCAAAAATGTACTGTAATATTACTTAAATAAAAGTTATTGATTTGCTGTTTTTTTTTCTTTTATTTTTGATGAACAGACATCATAACAGCTGGTTATTAGGTTGTTTTGGCTGCTATTTTTTTAAGCGATGTCCCCGCTGAACGTGACGCGGGTCTGACGCGCATCGTATTTTCTCTCTTCATCTTTTCTGACCCGAGTTGGATCGAGTGTGTTAGATGAGGGAGACAGTGCTGGGATGCTCCAGGACAGTTTTGAAAACCATTTCAGAGACATGTTCTTAATGTAACTCATAGGCTACACAGTTTTAAGGCATCTTTAATCGCCTTTTTGGTAACTTCATGCCTTAACTGACCACGACATTGCATGCACGTAGTTTATTTCGCGCTTTGATATGAATTGATACAGACTAAAGAGCGCGCCGGTTTCCGCGCTGTTTGACTCGCGCCTGCCGCTGAAATGAAGCTGGAGCGCGCGTCTGAAACGTCTCTGGATTGATGTGTTCGTAAAGACGTTCTGCGACTGAATAAATGCCTTTCTTGTCAAGAAAAAAACAGACAGAAATAGCAGTTATGAGTGGGGTGGCCAACCCTAAGCTCCGCCTGTGCAACTGCGTTTAAAAATTTTAACGCGTTAAACTGAAAAAAAAAAAAAATTAATCGCCTGCGTTAACGCGCTAATTTTGACAGCACAAATTTAAATACAAATTACATTTGATTTTCCCCAAAGGCTTTAAAATACAAAATGGCATTTGTATTTTAAATACATGTATCTGAAATGCTGCCCATCCCTGGTCGTGTGAGAATAGCAGTATTATCTTTGAGATGCAAACGAGACGCTAATGGTCCTGGCATGTTTAATGAGTTTTGATAGTCTGAGGCTCATCAATATTAACAGAGCTTATGAAAAGACTCTTTATTTCAAGTCAATAGTTGCTGTTTTCACCTCATTTATTATGTTGATGTCTTCAGATCTCCTGTAAATAGACACTTAAAGCTCATTTCATTGGAGGATCTGTTTATCTCTCACTCAAATCTGTACATGTCTGTGTTTAGGCTATCAACTGTTTTCTTACAGTACGTTCCTACTTTTCTAGACATCTGTCGATATTTAAATAAAGATACAGACTAATATTTGAATTGGCAATAAAAAAAAGAATTTGTGAATTAACATCAGTTGCTTTATGATAAACATGAATGCTTAAATGAAAGTTTTCAAGCATCCAAAAATAAGTGTAACACGGCTTTTAATTTTAAATATTAAAAGACTCTATTTTAGGATCACAGTGCAGCCCCAAAATACTCATTCATTGTCATTTGAAATTTGTTTACTCTGCCACTAGGTTTGACCCATTTGGCAGCAAGAAGATTGTAATCATTTCACTTATTATTTGATATATTCCAATAAGTACGTTGTTTCATTTGACATAAATACATGTTACACTGAATGATAATGGAACATTTATATCACCCATATTTGGACATTTTATAAGTTATTTGAAGCATTTAAATAGGCACTTTACTTGTATAGTATGCTTTCTATGTATGTAAAATCACTTTTTTAAATTTAATATTATGCAAAGTCTTGTCTTTGACCCTATAAAAACAAACTGCAACAGTAACAAACAGTAACTGGTATTGATTTAGGCAGATCAGCTCCTCCAACCAAACTGCAATTCATTCAATGAAGCTCCGCCCCCTGTAATTCACAGTCAGTGAAGCTCCGCCCACAGCAAACACATAATCAGTGAAGCTCCGCCCACAGTAATTCACCAATAAATGCTGGAGTTTTCCCATCAGTTTACAAGTGCAGACCAGTCAAACCATCAGGAAGAAGTGAAATCTGCAAAGACTGAGTTTATTAAAGAGAACCCGTGAGAACAGAGTGATCCAGAACCCTGCAGGATGGAACAAACTGAAGAACAGAGAGGTTGGTGTTTATTCTTGATTCTTCATTCATTCATGATGCTGAAAGACATTAATGTTATAAAGCTTCAAGCAGTTCATCAGATTTAGATAAACAGTTATGGTCAATAAGCTTTCATTTTGGTTGCCAACTTCAAATCAATCTAAATGTTATTAGCTCTTTTATTTGATATTTATGCTGTAGTTATGTTTTTGCAACAATGTTACCAACATTTTTGACACTTCTCAATATAGTTTACAACATTTTGTGTTTTGTTATTCATTTATTTTTAGCAATAAAGAGTAAACACCAAAAAGTAAATGAACTTTCCAGAATAGCTGACAGGGTTTTAAGCATAAATTAAGGAAAAGCGTATTTATAGTTACTGATAAAGTTGTATTTCTAATAAATTATAGGACTTATTCCATAGTTATAGAGCTTTTTTTTTTTCTTACAGTAACTTTGGTAACAGGCTTGATGAATGCAGTCAACACTTTTTTCAGTTTGTGTAAAAATGGATTATTTTCTTGTCCTCCCATCATGATTTCACAATTTTAAGAAATGCCCTATTTATTAAAATGAGGAAAATCGTTGATCAAAATCTGTAGGACACAGCTAATGCTAAAAATTCTTGAATAAAAAACAGTTTAAGCTGCAGTCAATCTAGACTTTGACCATGTGAAATTTCAACAGACACTGAAACACTCATGATATGGTGTCACACTCTGTGGCGTCTTTAAAAACATAAATTCAACATATAATAAATAATAATAAATACAAAATATAAAACCTACTCCACTTGACTGCAAAAGTTTGCCTTCTTTTAATTCAGCTAAGAGGTCGCACCGTGACCTATCGATCTTCTATTGATATGATATGAATTCACAGAGTTTTCCAGACTTGTATTTGGAATGCAGTGTAATTCACTTGAGCTTGTGTTTTCAGTCTCCCACATTCACATGCAGACGAATGGTAGTCAGTGGAATGAAATGTGTAGCGTGACTGGCCCTTAATATCAATCTAAAAGTTGTTGTCAAATTGTAGCATCTTTGTTTGTTTTTTATGTTAACATTGCATTAGATAATTTTGTCGTTAATCAAATATATTTAATGGTTCTCACTACAGAAGCATTGCACTACATGAGTATTTACCCCTGGTTTCACAGACAAGGTTTAAGCCTAGTCCCAGACTTAAATGTAACTCTGAGCTGTTTCAAATGAACGTGACTTGTATTGACTGATCTTAAATTATATCAGTGCCTTTGTTTTGTCTTAAGATGCACACCAGTAATGTTTTTTTTCTAAGGCATGTTTATAAAAATTACTTCAATGTCCTAATTGAACTATGGCCTTATCCTGGATTAGTTTAAACCCTGTCTGTGAAACCAGGCCATAATGTTTGAAAAATAATAACTGGAAGATCAATGTACCTCATTCATGCAAAGTTTCAGGGATATATAATTCATTTATAAAAATGCATCAACATAATTGCAATATTTTATAACTGTTGTCTATTTTTCATCAGGGCTCACTTTTTTGTCTTTCAATTTATATTCCTGGCTTTGAATTATTTTGGTTTACTAAAAAATGTAACAATTTTTTCCTTCATTTCAGACCCGATGGAAGAGAATGAGGAGAACGAAGAGCTGCGTGAAGTGGAGGAGAAACACGTCAAACCTGGAGAAAAACCTCTGAGTCGCTCGAAAAGTAAAAAGAAATGTTTAAAGGAAAGAAGAGCTGAGAATTCTTTTACCTGCACTCAGTGTGGAAAGAGTTTCCCATGCAAAAGTCATCTTGAGATTCACATGAGAGTCCACACTAGAGAGAGACCGTTCACATGTGATCAATGTGGAAAGAGTTTCTCAGTAAAAAACAATCTTGATGTTCACATGAGTGTCCACACTGGAGAGAAGCCGTATGCGTGTGATCACTGTGGCAAAACATTTCGTGTGTCATCATCCCTGAAGACACACCTGACAGTTCATACAAAGGAGAAGCCACATTCATGTTCTTCATGTGGAAAGAGTTTTTCAGTGCTGCAAAGTTTAAAATTGCATCAGAAAACACATACTGGTGTAAAAGCTCATATGTGCTTTGAGTGTGAGAAGACTTTTATTTCAGCAAATGAATTAAAACTGCATCAGAGGATCCACACTGGAGAGAAACCTTACAAGTGTTCACACTGTGACAAGAGATTCAGTCATTTATCAGGTCTGAAATCACATGAGAGGATTCACACCGGAGAGAAACCTTACAAGTGTTCACACTGTGACAAGAGATTCAGTCAGTCATCAAATCTGAAAACACATATGAGGATCCACACTGGAGAGAAATCACACACGTGTGATCAGTGCGGGAAGAGCTTCACATACAAACATCATCTTGGAGTCCACATGAGGATCCACACGGGAGAAAAGCCACATGCATGTGATCAATGTGGAAAGAGTTTCTCATTTAAAAGAAATCTTGATATTCACATGAGAATCCACACCGGAGAAAAGCGGTACGCATGTGATCAATGTGACAAAACATTTTCTGTGTCATCATCCCTGAAGAAACACCTGTCCGTTCATATGAAGGAGAAGCCACATACATGTTCTTTATGTGGAAAGAGTTTTTCACTGCTGCAAAGGTTAAAATCACATCAGAAGTTACACAGCACTGTGAGAGATTATATGTGCTTTGAGTGTGGGAAGACTTTTACTTTGGCGAGCCATTTAAAACAGCACCAGATGATTCACACTGGAGAAAAACCATACATGTGTTTACACTGTGACGAGAGATTCAGTCAGTCATCAAATCTGAAAAGACATGAGCAGATCCACACTGGAGAGAAACCTTACAAATGTTCACACTGTGACAAGAGATTCAGTCTGTCATTCAGTTTGAAACTACATGAGCGGATACACACTGGAGAAAAACCTTACAAGTGTTCACACTGTGACAAGAGATTCATTCGGTCATCAAATCTGAAATTACATGAGCGGATACACACTGGAGAAAAACCTTACAAGTGTTCACACTGCAACAAGAGATTCAGTCTGTCATCAAATCTGAAATTACATGAGCGGATCCACACTGGAGAGAAACCTTACAAGTGTTCACACTGCAACAAGAGATTCAGTCGGTCATCAAATCTGAAAAGACATGAGCAGATCCACAATGGAGAGAAACCTTGTAAGTGTTCACACTGCGGCAAAAGATTCAGTCTGTCATTCAGTTTGAAATTACATGAGCGGATCCACACTGGAGAGAAACCTTACAAGTGTTCACACTGCGGCAAAAGATTCAGTCTGTCATACAGTTTGAAATCACATGAGCGGATCCACACTGGCGAGAAACCTTACAAGTGTTCACACTGCGGCAAGAGATTCAGTCTGTTATCAAATCTGAAAAGACATGAGCAGATCCACACTGGAGAGAAACCTTGCAAGTGTTCACACTGCGGCAAGAGATTCAGTCACTCATCAAATCTGAAAAGACATGAGCAGATCCACACTGGAGAGAAACCTGTGTGATCAGTGCTCAAGGAGTTTCACTTCTAAAAGTCACTAGAAACCAGACCACCCTGATCCATGCGGGCAGAGTTACACTCCGTTACCTTCTTTATTCACTCACAGCAATCACAGTCTGAAATCACCGTAAGCAATTACATTTAAATTAATTCATTTTGCAGACGCTTTTATCCAAAGCAACTTACAATTGGGGAATACATCAAGCGATTCATCTCAGAGAGACAGATAGACACAGGAACTGCTCGTAATACCAAGTTTCAGGCTTTGTTCAAATAAGTATATGCTAGCCAGGGAAGGAATAAAGGAAGCTGCGTTTTCAGCTGTCGCTTGGAAATTGTCAGGAAATCAGCATTCTGGGATGGGGTAGGAAGATCATTCCACCAGCCAGGAACGGTGAACGAAAATGTTCTGTTGTTGTAGTATGATTGTTGATATGAATCTGTAGTGTAGATAAAATGCAATGAAATTCTCTTCCAGATGTAAATGAAAGGCAAGATCAATAATTCAGGATAATTCATGTATAAAGCAAACGTGTGTGTGTGTGTGTGTGTATATACAGTAGTCAAAATTTGTGGATCAAAACCTTTTATCAAAGTTGTCCTAAAATCAAAACAATACCCATTCTTGTCTTAGGACTATAGATAGATAGATAGATAGATAGATAGATAGATAGATAGATGATAGATAGATAGATAGATAGATAGATAGATAGATAGATAGATAGATAGATAGATAGATAGATAGATAGATAGATAGGTATGTATGTTTTAATATAAAGTTTTAAATATAGATTATAACATTATAGAGGTAAAAATCATGGTAACCCCAGTACATTGAAAATAGTAGGTATATAGAGCATATTGCGAGGTTAATAAGAAGAGGAGATAGAATAAAAAGGTTACAACAGAGAGTCTTTCTGGATTTACACTTTGAAAGCAACACAATTTCCAGGTTTAAATGGAGAATTGGATTTTTCTCCTTGATTTCTTTGTTTGTACTTGGTTTGTGATGTATTTTTTTTAGATTACTTTTGATATATTGTTATTATTTGAGTTTTTTTTCTACTTTGTTAATACTTGTTACAGTGTCTTGAATGTATTTGAATTTATTGGGTATGATTATAATTACGATAAGTAATTCTCTCGTTGTTGCTTCGATATCTGTTCCGGTGACAATGTTATGTGATGAACTTATTGTTTAAATGAACTCTAAGTGTGTTTGTAAATTGACACCCTGATGAAGGAGAGTTAGCCACAACGCGTCGGTGCACAAATGTGTAGTTTTTAAATTCTAAAGTCATGTGAATAAAGGCATTTTAATTTGTTCACACTACTCGAGTGAATTTATGAGTATTTTGATTTGATTTTCATTCATTGTCATTTGACATGTATCTGCTTTGCACCATCTAGAGGACAAAGATGATAACCACTTTTAATATTATGTGTATTATGGTTAATATAAACCATTTTAATTATTAATTAATTAATATAAATGCATTCTATTCTATTTAATATACATATAACATTATTTCAGGTTAATTCAGTGAATGTCATTCAGTTACCAACAATAATGCTGATTTTGCATTTTGTGTGAATTATAAATGTCAGAATTTCTAGCAAACAGTCTTTCATCATCTGCTATAATAGACTCTGTTGTGTTTAAACAGTAGATGTATAGTGTAAAGTGCAGTATTGAGTCTTGAGCTCTTGTGGTCTGTTAAAGTCAGAATGCTGTTAGTAGACTTCAGCTCAGCATTCAACACAATCATCCCTCAACAGCTCATTCACAAATTGGTCCAGCTGGGGCTCAATGCTTCGCTATACAACTGGCTGTTGGACTTTCTGACTGGGAGACCTCAGGCAGTACGGGTCAGCAGTAACATATCCAGCACCATCACACTGAACACAGGTGTCCCCAAGGATCTGTGCTGAGCCCGCTCCTCTTCACTCTGCTGACCACGACTGTACACCGTCTCACAACTCCAACCTCTTCATTAAGTTTGCAGATGATACGACTGTGGTGGGTCACATTAACAATGGAGAACGAGCCAGCCACCTGGCTGGGTAGTGCAGAGGCAACAATCTCTCTCTGAATGTGGAGTAGACAAAGGAGGTTGTTGTTGACTTCATGAGAGTGCACACTCAGCATGCTCCTCTAACTATCAACAGCACGACTGTGGAGAGCATGAGAAGCACCAAGTTCCTGGGTGTGCACATCACAGAAGGACCTCTTCTGGCAACACCTTGTACCTTGCACTGGCCAATAAAGCACATCAGCGTCTCTACTTCCTCCACAAACTGAGAAGAGCCAGAGCCCCGACCCCCATCATGTTCAAGTTCAAATACTTTATTGTCATTCTAGCCTTACAACAAGTGTCCAGCAGAACAAAACCAACATTAAATAGACATAATATACATCACAACAGACACATAACATCATATAAATTATTGTACATCTTAAGGCAGTGCAAATAGGTGTATTGCACATACAGCAGTTACACTGTGAGTGTATAATCAATACTGCTTATAAATGTCAGAACAGAAGAAACCACATACTGTTTATGATTCAACCAGTCTGTACATATACAGGTACTGGTCATATAATTAGAATAACAAAATTAAAAGTGTTTGAATCAGCTTTGCTTGACAGTATTCTCAAGCTTGCAGTCATCCCTGTTGCTTGTGCACCTTTTCCTACCCAAATTCTTCCTTCCACTCAACTTTGCATTTAATATGCTTTGATACAGCACTCTGTAAACAGCCACACCTTTCAGTAATGACCCTCTGTGACTTACCCTCTTTGTGGAGGGCGTCAATGTTCATCTTCTGGATCATTGCCAAGTCAACAGTCTTCTCCATTATTATGGTTTCAAAGAACAAGAGATACCTGGAATTTGTACTGTAGGGATGGTCATTTATTGAAACTCAAATGTAAATATTCTAATATTTTAAGATACTGATTTTTGACTTTCATGAGCTGTAAGCTCTGGTCATCAAAATGAAAAGAAATAAACATTTGAAATATATCAGTCTGTGTGTAATGAATGAATATAATATACAAGTTTCACTTTTTGAATGGAATTAGTGAAATAAATCAACTTTTTGATGATATTCTAATTATATGACCAGCACCTGTATAATAGTGTGATCAGGTAGCAGCATAGGGAAGAATAACATAAATGAATCAATCAGTCTATGTATTAAGCAGTCCAGCAACCAGTATATCTGTATATGTCAATGTGAATTGAGCAGTCTAATAGCTTGTGGAAAGAAGCTGTTTCTGAGTCTGAATGTGTTGCATCGCATACTTTCGATAGCATTTGCCAGAAGGTGGACAGTCCATTAGCAGGATGGGTGGAGTCACTGATTATTTTGGAGGCTCTACTAAGGCAGCGTGTCAGATGTAATTCCTGTATAGACGGTAGAGAGGTCCTGATGATTTTCTCTGCTGTCTTTACCACTCTCTGGACAGACTTCTTGTCAAGATATCGCAATGCCCTTTTAGATATTGGGTCTTAATAAACTTTCCTTTTGGCATCTTTATTTTTAAGGCCCTATATTGTTCAGTTCCAGAGATATTGCAATTTCAATATGGCTCCAGGAGTAAATTGGTAAATTGTTCACATATTCAGTGGTCAAAAACCAAATGTGGGTCACTTTGCAAAAACATGATACTACTTTACTTTTAAAGAGAACAGTCTGAAGAACAAATAATGTTGAAACTGGAGATGTATCTCTTTTCCTTCTGTCAAAACATCTGCATTGAACAAACCTGAGTTGATTTGTTTTTTAAAGTTTGCATGGCTATAACTTAAGAAGCATTAAAGATATCACAATATGATTTTAGATTCTAGTTTTTAATAAACTTTTCTTTTGGAATATTCATTTTTAAGGTCCTACATCATTCAGCCCCAGAGATATGGGTGTCTCATTTAGGCTCCATATTCAGATGATTGAATATTACCCATTTTCAGTGGTCAAAAACCAAATGTTGGTCATGTTGTACACAGAACAATGTCTGAAGAATAAATAATGTTGAAAATAGAATTGTATTCTGTTTCCCTCTATCAAAACAATATGCATAGAAAACACGTCTAAGTGCTAAAAATGCACTGAAATGCTCAAGTTGCGGCACATTACGTTGCTCTCTGTAGTCTATTCATAAGATTCTATATTCAAATCAGTTTTAGAGATATTTTGAAGAAAGGTTTTCATTAATTTTAACAGCTTCTAAAGCTATAGAGTTCAGATACACTGTTCATGCTTTACCTAGTTTACAATTAATCCTGGTCATTTGTAATCTGACGTGGCACACTGTACATTCATCAACCCAGGGTTACTGTTATTATTTGCATATTTGACAGTGACAACAGGGACGACTAGATAAACACAAAACCACATTTGGTTGTTAAACACTGAAAATAGGTAGGATACAACATTTTGGACATGGAGCTGCACTGAGATCTCAATATCTCTAGGATTAAACCTTTCAGGCCCTTAAAAATGAAGATTCCAAAAGAAAAGTTTCTTAGGAACCAGAATCTAAAATCATATTAAGACAACTTTAATATTTCTGTAATGTTACAGGCATGCAAATTTTGAAAAAATAAAATAAAATAATCTTTATGATACTCAAACCGTTTTTTCCTAATTGTTTTGATAAAGGGAATCAACATGCATTTCTAGTTTCAGCATTACTTATTCTTTAGATATTTTGCTTTAAATACAATAAGTATTAGCTCATGGTCTAGTCGAATCATATAGTGCGCATGTTCAGAGGATTATAAGGTTAAACATTGGTTGAAACTGTCTTCATGTCTGTGGTCTCCCGTGGTTTTAAAATTAGTTAAGATTTGAAAATCGTCTAGTGTGTGGCCAGCCTAGAGTCTGTTTGGATGGTCTTGAATTGTTTTGTGAAAGTTGAGTAGTTATTTAGTATGAACAAATATAAAGATAAATATATATAGATATAGATATATATGATTACATTACTGTCTCTACCTTATGTCTTGCCTTTGCCTTTATTGCATCTACTATTCTGTTGTAATCAATGTACGAACATGGATGAGACTAAAAATGTCCATCCTATTGATGAAGAAGACAATGTTGTTATTAGTAATGACAGGTCATGTAGAGCTGAGAAAAAAAACAACAACAACAACTAATGATCAGTATTCAGCAGCTGGAGTCCTTGGCTTAAAACCTAATAGGGAATCACCTATGATTAAATTAAGGTGATGCTATTAAATATTCAAGCATAATATTCCTGCTAGAAAGCAAAAGTCTTTTTTATTTATTTCATTTTTTTTTTTATGAAAATGCACTGACAAGGAACTGCAAAAGCAAGTTTTCTATGCATTCATTTGTATTTTAATTTGAATTTGAGAAGGAAACAGTGGACTTGGGCTCATATTTCCTCATATTACCAGAACGATGGACCGATAACGTCTCTATAAATATTTCAAGACAGATATTTTAATAGTTAAGCAGTCAGTTGTGTCGGATGAGGATCAGTTTATATCAGCTCACATCAGGTAAGATCTTTCTGCTTATGATAATGAACAAACAGTCTCAGTCTCTCTCTAATTCAAACACTGCAGCATGTGCTGATATCAGATCTCGGACTGTGATTTGTGTGTAGTTACAGTCACGCAGAGCATCCGTTGATCTACACCAATTTTCATGTGCGATGTTTTTAGGAAACAGTTTGTGATTCTAAGATGATTCATATAGGATCACTTCTGTCACCAGTGTTGTGGAAAGTTTCTTTTAAAATGACTGCATTACAATATTGCATTACTCCATTAAAAAAAAAGTAACTAATTCGGTTATGTAGTTAAGTTTTTAATGGAAAGTAATGCATTACATTAATTTGCTTTACTTGTAATGCGTTCTCTATAAGAACATCATGTCATCCTTTATTTCATTATGCTTTGCTAATTAATGATTCATGCTCTCTGCAATTATAACTCATCTGTAACATTAAAATTCATAAATGCAGTGGAAATGTTTGACAAAATTATTAAAAAAACTGAAATCAACAGCAAAGCTGTTTTTTGTTTTTGTTTCCCCCCTCTGAACTGGCTTTTAGATGATACACAGATAAATGCACTGGACTGTCAAAACTGACAATGGCTTTCTATCAGACAGGTATGTATGCATGTATCGACTGATTGATTGTCATGATTAGCATGTAAAGGTTGGTTCACACTGACCTGAAACATTTATGAGAAAAACTATGGTCACATGATGAATGTAGGATTTTATTTTTTCATGTTTAATGGCAGGTTTTCTAAGAGTGCCGATCTCTGTCATGCTGTGTAAGTATAAACCATGAGTTTTGCCTGTTGCTTTTTTGTTAAAAATGTGTGTACTACTTCATGTGTCTTCATCAGCCTCACATACGTCTGTATGTCGATCCTGTTTGAAAGGAGTAAACCTGCATATTTATTTATAATTTATGCTAATTGAGTTGCATGTTTGACTTATTTAACTGACATTTTATTCTGGTCATCTTCCTCCATTAGTGAACAGACAGCAATTCATTCATTCAGCTCTGTTTGTTCTGATTAGTTTATCATATGGAAAATTTGATTTCTCTTTTCTTCATGCCTTAATAGCTGAATGTAACTCTATCCCCTTACCTCTACTGTTCACCACATTCAGTCTTTAATAATTTAATGCTGCCATTAATGTGATAAACAGCCAAGAGTTGAGATGTAATATTTCACCCTTTTTTTTTTTTGTAGAAGTCTTTCTTCCATGGAATAATATCTTGATCATTCTTTTCTATATAATGACTGTAGTTGAAAACCGAAGCTATCGAGCTCCAAAATGTTCTCAAGTTGTGATGTTGAAATGTTGTGATAGCTTCAGTTTCTAATCAGCCCAGTAGTACTTCATAAGACTTGTGTGATATACAGTCAGATCCATATATATTTGGACACTGGCACAATTTTCCTAATTTTGACTCTGTATGCCACCAGAATAGAATTAAAATAAAACAAACAAGATGAAATTGAAGTGCAGAAGGAGTTGAACAAAAATATAACATAAAATGCTTTGGAATTACAATCATTTAATACACAATCCCCCCATTTTCAGGGGCTCAAATGTAATTGGACAAATAATCATAAATAAAATGCTAATTTTTAATTTTTTGTTGAGAATCCTTTGCAGGCAATGACTGCCTTAAGTCTGTAACTCGTGGACCTCAGCAGAGGCTGGGTTTCTTCTTTGTAATGCTTTGCCAGGCCTTTACTGCAGCTGACTTCAGTTGTTGTTTGTTTGTGGCTCTTTCTGCCTTTAGTGAATGAAATGCAGCTCGGGTTGCGATCAGGAGATTGACTCAGCCATTGCAGAATATTCCACTTTTTTACCTTCAAAAACTCCTTGGGTTGCTTTTGCTGTATGTTTTCGATCATTGTCCATTTGTTCTATGAAGCGCCGCCCAATCAACTTTGCTGCATTTGACTGAATCTGGGCAGACAGTATATCCCTGTACACATTAGGATGGATCCGGCTGCTTCAGTCTTCCGTCTCATCATCAACAAACACCAGTAACCCTGAGCCCCTGAAGCCATGCAGCTCATGATCACACTGATCCATGTTTCACAGATGATGTTGTATGCTTCAGATGCCTTCTCCAGACTTTTTTCTTCCTGTCATTCTGGTACAGGTTGATCTTAATTCCAGCCGTCCTAAGAATGCTTTTCCAGAAGTGCTCTGGTCTGGCCTTGTTTGCAGCTTGTGGTGAACCCTGTGTATTTGCTCTGGTGAAGTCTTCTCTTGATTGTAGACACCTCTGCCTCCTGGAGAGTGTTCTTCACTTGGCTGGATGTTGTGAAACAGTCTTTCTTTACATGGAGAGGATTCTCCGATCATCACCACTATTGTCCTCCGTGGACATCCAGGTCTTTTAGTGTTTCTAAGCTCACCAGCGTGTTCTTTTTTTCTGAATGTTCCAAACTGTTGATTTGTCTCCTAATGTTCCTGCTGTCTCTCTGATGGATTCGTTTTGTTTCTGAAGCCTAACAATTGTCTGTTTCTCTTGTATGGAGGGATCCTTTGACTGCATGATGGGGTTCACAGCAACAGCTTCCAAATGCAAATGACACACACAGAATGTAGAAATAATGAAAGAATAGCCCACATCTGTCCATGAAACAGCTTTTGAGTCAACTGTCCAATTACTTATGGTCCCTTGAAAAATGGGGGAGTACATATTAAAGAGCTGTAATTCCTTAACCTTTCCTCAAATTAAAGTTCAGAGTGTTCACTTTAAGCCATTATATTCATTATACATTATATTCATTTTACATCATACATTATATTAATTATATAACTGTAACTTGAATATGTTTCGGTCAACAGCTAAAATAACTAAAATTGTGCCTGTGCCCAAATATATATGGACCTGACTGTATTCCATGTCATCTGAAGTCATACTACAGAAATTTAATTCATTAATCTTCCCCACCTCCGAAGGTCTGAAATGAGCTAAAACAGTTGAAGGTCTATAATAATAGGGAATTGACTGCATGTGACATCAGTGATGTTTGGTCATGTGACATGCAAGAACCAATGATGTTTGTCTTAGTTGAAGTGCCTTTTGTATGGTCAGTTTCAAAAATGTCAGTCTTTTAGTTATATGACTTCAAGAACATGCAGTATAAGTCATATAAGCTACTTTTGTAGTGTTTCTTTTGTTGTTTTAGACAGAAAAGGCTTGACAGCTCCAGTCCTTTTTCATTTTTAATAAGTGGAAGATACAGATTCAGGATAAAAATCTAAAGTAATATTGAAACTTTCCCTCTATCTAAAAGTTGCCATGGCATGCCATGGTTTTTATTTGTTGTTTTTTTTAGCTTTATATGTTTGGTCTGTTGTCTGCTATTGCACATGCTCCCTCTCTAATGTTTTTAATTAATTTGTCTTCATTATAATTTTCTCAGACATCTTGGCCTGTATAACTGTCACACAAGAGCCAATCAGAGCTGGTATGTAACACCATTGTGGTGCTTTAACTGTAAATGTGAAAATCTGTATATTAGAATATAAATTTAATTGTTTCTAGTGGTTCTAATAATACTGTCTGTATTTCTGATTAATGCTAAATAAAAAGAGTTAATTATTTTCATTTCAGCTGTCTCTGACCCTTGCTACGACTACAAAGTGCTGGACAATCCATGGAGAGTCGTCAGTAATCGATATGCTTCTGTCAGATATTGTGACCAGCATGTCGCCTGGAGCGGCTGGTATCGTCTCTTCATTAACAACATGAGCACTTATATCCCAGACACATGTGTTGACGTCTATAGCTGTGGCACAAATCTCCCAATGTGGATTAATGGTAGATACCCAACAGTTCAGGATGGAGTCGTCTTTATAGAAGTCTGCACTACCTGGAGCAATAACTGCTGCTTTCATAGGCATTCCATTAGAGTCAAAGCCTGCCCAGGCAATTATTATGTCTATGAGTTGGTTAGTCCATTTAACTGTCATTTTGCATACTGTGCAGGTAATTATATTCACTCAAGTTCTTTGTATTATTGGTGTCTTTGTTCATTGGCATTCATCAGTCATTGTTTTTTCAGTTCCTCCTTACATCAGCAGCACTGTCGCACCAGAGACGAGCTCACCTGGTAATATAGTCTGATGTTCCCTCTGTTTATTGTGTTTTGACAATGTTCGTGGATCTGTAGAGCTGAACAGAGTGTTTGAGTCTCTAGATAAAATTGAGGGAGAAAAGAGAAATGTGCTGTTGTAGATAATTATTACTTGAACACTGTGCACAAGCAAGAAACATTTTCTTCATTATTCATCCGATGTTAGCAGCATTAATGGCAATGAATGGCGACCTTCTTCAAGTTTTAAAAAGAGCTGTGAAAATATTACCACTGAGCAGACATTATT
The DNA here is from genome assembly GCA_036784905.1 of Acrossocheilus fasciatus. Lineage (NCBI taxonomy): Eukaryota > Metazoa > Chordata > Actinopteri > Cypriniformes > Cyprinidae > Acrossocheilus > Acrossocheilus fasciatus. The sequence continues at coordinate 1,741,152 of CM071958.1, forward strand.
TCCTATGACAGCATTTTAGTGTCACGTTACAAAAAAAAAAAAAAAAGATTATGAGATTAAAGTCGTAATATTTCAAGAATAAAGTTGAAATACTACGAGAATAAAGTCGAAATGTTTCAAGAATAAAGTTGAAATACTACAAGAATAAAGGGAAAATGTTTCAAGAATAAAGTCGAAATATTATGAGAATAAAGTTGAAATACTACAAGAATAAAGTCGAAATATTATGAGAATAAAGTCGAAATACTATGAGAATAAAGTGGAAATGTTTCGAGAATAAAGTCGAAAAACTACAAGAATAAAGTCGAAATACTACGAGAATAAAGTGGAAATGTTTCAAGAATAAAGTTGAAATACTACAAGAATAAATTTGAAATACTACAAGAATAAAGTCGAAATGTTTCGAGAATAAAGTCGAAAAACTACAAGAATAAATTCGAAATGCTACAAGAATAAAGTCGAAAAACTACAAGAATAAAGTCGAAATGCTACAAGAATAAAGTCGAAAAACTACAAGAATAAAGTGAAAATGTTTCGAGAATAAAGTCGAAAAACTACAAGAATAAATTCGAAATGCTACAAGAATGAAGTCGAAAAACTACAAGAATAAAGTCGAAATATTACGAGAATAAAGTCAAAATACTACAAGAATAAAGTCGAAATACTACAAGAATAAAGTCGAAATGCTACAAGAATAAAGTGGAAATGTTTCGAGAATAAAGTTGAAAAACTACAAGAATAAAGTCAAAATACTACAAGAACAAAGTCAAAATATTACAAGAATAAAGTCAAAATACTACAAGAATAAAGTGGAAATGTTTCAAGAATAAAGTTGAAATATTATGAGAATAAAGTCAAAATGTTTCGAGAATTAACTCATTAAATTAATTCAAATATTATTTGATAAGCTTCATTGCACACATAATAAGTTTATGGATTTGTTTGCTCAGTGTGGTTGACTGTGAGAAGATTGAGTGACATATTAGTCACTTTTAGAATTTAGTTTTGTTTTTGTTTTTTTTTTGTTTGTTGTTGTTGTTTTTTAAATTAACTTCCCATACAGTTTATGTTTGTTCCCCACACTCACGGTTACATTTATCATTTATTTTTGACCCTTGTTTTTAAAAATATTTCACAAACTTTTTTTTTTTTTGCTGTTCTGTTTTATTATTGTCTTCATTCTTATTTCTGTCATTGCAGGTGTAAATATAACACTGCAGGAAGGATGCACTGTAAGTTTCTTACATTTAGTGTTGGACTCACAGCTTCTATTAATAATAGTCCAAAGAGAAGTGTAGTGAGATGTGTATTGGCAAATATTTAATATATGAATTTGCTTTTCTATTTATAACTGATCTGTGCACAAGCTAAATTTTGTTAAATCACAGAGTCGGTTTTATTTACTGTATAAAGCTCAATAATGATTTCAGAGTCAGACCATTGGAGGATGTTTGCAAAATCTTCTTGAGCAGATCGAGAATATTACAGCTCAAGTGCTTCCTTTGAATGTAAGTTTTAAAGAGAAAAATATTAAAATCTCTCAGTTACATAATGATTGACATGGCAGTATGGGCTCTGTTGAAATTTATATCTACAATAACTGTATTTTCTAATCAATAAATTAGACTGTGACAGACATTTTGACGGTGGCCTTCAATGCTTCAGAAAAGATTTTAGAGTCATCATCATCAGCAAACCCAACTGAACTAGCCTCCTATGGAAACCGTGTGTTAAAAACGAGCGAGAAACTCATTTCTACATTAGTGAAGCCGACAGACACAAATGACAGTGTCAGTTTTACTCTTGCCGCTGTAGGTAAGTGGCACAACTATTATTCATGACTGAGATTATATATGATGTCAGTGACTTTATTAAGTCTAGAGAGTAGTGGGTCAGACAGCAACAAATGAGCTACAGTAACTATTGAATTGTGTAGAGTTGTGAACTTTTATAAGAGAGCAGGAAACACTGCCTGTGTCTTTTGGGTTCATGTCAACGGTCAGTATTTTTTATGTAAATTTATCCATCATTTGGTTGAATCTTGGCAAATTGACACAAACAGGTTTTGTCCTGAAAAACCATGAAAAAAATATTAAATACGGGTTCATTTACAGCGTGAAGTTCATGGTTTGTGGAAAACAGTGTGTGCATTGTGCATAAAAACAATCAACAATAAGACATCTTTTGTTACAGTTACAGTTACAGGATTTGATTTTAAAGACATTTTGGACGCTTGCTTTTGGAAGAAAAACTGCTTGAGCACTTGAATGTACTGTAAGATTTGACTTTTCACCTCCAGATGATATAATAGTTAATTGTGCTTACATTTACATTTAGACCTGAAAGGTTTAAACTACATCAGAGATGCAATCCCAACAAGAGTGAATGGTCAATTTATTTGTCTTGTGTGCTAATTGAATGAATGAATTGGACTTTCATAAGGAAAAAGAAAGATAAATATAGATTACTAAAGAACATAACTGTCACACTTCACTGGAAGCACAGGAACCAGGAAACGAGGAATTTCACAAAACTAGAGATTTTAATCCAACAGGTAAAATAGATCACAGACAGGATCTGAAAGGACTGGGGCTTTTAAAGACAGGACAATCAAGGAAGTAAAGAATCAAATTAACAATCAGACTGGGGAAAAACTGGGTCCCAGAACACATGGGGAACAAAAACACAACAAAAACAGTCCAGGGGTGTGACAATAACTGCTTGCTTGTATTTAATCAGAGGGACGAGTCTTCATGGTTGGACCACAGGTTGCCTTTGAGAAAATCCCTCGACTTGACACAACAAATTCTTCTGTGGACATCGATCTCATTGGGATCGCCAAGAACAACAATGAAAGTATGTCAAATGTTTATTTGTGTGATAAAAAAAATAAAAATCATAGAGATGCTGTATCATCACCACAAAACCACATTTATTTGCTTTTTTGAGTGTTGTTTTTGTTTTTATATAGTATTGCACGTAATCTTCTGTTTCTGTCACACAGGGTCAGCTGCTGTGGCTTTCATGAGCTACAATACGATGGAGAATCTACTGAAGCCAGACTTCTTCAACACATCAAATAACACGGTTAAAACCATGATGTCCACAGTGATCTCAGCTATTCTTCCCAAAACCACCAACACTAACCTCACCAAACCAGTCAACTTCACCCTCAAACACATCAGAGTGAGAGACTAAAATGTGTTTTTGTCCAACCTGAGCACTGACGAACACCTGAAAACTTCTGATATTCGGTGTTTTAATATGATAATATATTAGTTTAACTGCTTACACACGAAAGCTTTACTTGTCACACAATTTCTGATAGCTGACACTCAAACAGCAGAAGCACACTCCAAATTTGCAAAACCATTCACTAATTCTCGGCCTTTGACACTTTTTGCAAAACACAACACACAATGTTTGCTTTTGAGATGCGTTTGTGATATTCTGAATGCAGTGCTTCATTTTGCAAGAGATGTGAGGCATTTTGCATTTTGTGTGTGCAATTCTTGGATTTGTGTGTAAAGTTTAAAAAAAAAAAAAAAAAGATGCAAAGTTTTGAAAATGTTCATTCTTCTTTTTGCAGGAGTTTGTTCCCAGCGGTTCTCTGTCCTGTGTGTACTGGAATATCAGCGAGTGGATTGTAGATGGCTGTTCTGTTTTAAAGACCAACAGCAGCTACACTGTGTGTTCCTGTGTTCACCTGTCAACATTTGCTCTCATCATGCAAACCAGCCGCCCAGCAGAGGTACAAGAACATTTCGAGTGAACACTGAAGAACAGCACAGATTTGGCACTCATGTATTCTGACATGTTTTCTCAGAGCGACTCTCAGCTGGATCTGTTGAATTTGGTGTGTGTGATCGTGGGGCTGGTGTTCTTCAGTTTGGCCCTGTTGACCTTTTGCCTTTGTCAGTGGAGTTCTGGAGTGAATAATGTGGCTCGAATCAACATCTGCATCAGTCTTCTGTTGGCTCACCTTCTGTTCCTGCTCACACAGAGGTTCCTGAGCCTCATACGGCCTCAGCAGGTGAGAACAATGAAGGAGCCCTACAGCTCAGCACAGCCTCACTGAGAATCATCATAACCGTCTCTCATGGTCTCCAGGTGTTGTGTGCCGTAATCTCAGGCCTTCTGCACTTCCTCTTCCTCTCCGGCTTTGTGTGGATGTTCATTGAATCTGTGATGCTCTTCATCTGTGTGAAGAACCTATCACAGCTCAGCTCCAAAAAGAGGGAGGTGCTTAGCAGTGGATTCCTGTGTGTGATTGGATATGTAGTTGCTCTGGTTGTGGTGTGTGTGTCTGTCGGTCTGGTTCCGGAAGGCTATGGCAGTGAACAGTGAGTTGTTGTTTTTAAGTTAATTTGATTAGAAGGAAATAAAGCAGCTCTGGGATTTTGTCACATTCCTAACATACCCTGTTGAAAAAAACAGCATATGCTGGTTAGGTATGTTTTGAAGCATGGCTGCAGGTTTAAGCTGGTGCTCAGCTGGTCATGTGCAGGTCCTGAACATGAGCTAGTTGCTTAGGACCAGCTTAGGACCATCTTAAACCAGCTCAAACCAACAGCCATGCTTCAAAACATACCTAACCAGCATATCCTGTTTTTTTCAACAGGGTAGGCTGTATCAGCGTCATGCACAATATTAAAATCTGTAATTTTTCACCAGGTCAAAGCAGCTGAAATATTATCTAATACTAATTCCATTTTATCTATCTATCTACTTTGTATCTATCTGACCCTCTTAACACTAGCTTTCTTTTTTTTCTATTCTACTTGTTTTCTTTCATAAAAAAAAACAAAAAAACCTTGCTACGCGTACTGCGTTAGGCTAACCTAGGCTTGTTCTTTTCTTGCTTCTTTTGTTGGTTATGATTGCTTCTATTATCCTCATTTGGATAAAAGTGTCTGCTAATTCACTATATTTAAATGTTAATATCTCATTGAGTTATGTTATTGTTTTTTCTCTAAATAGCTGCTGGATTAAAATAGAGAAAGGCTTCATCTGGAGTTTTCTGGGTCCTGTTTGTGTCATATTAGTGGTAAACACTTTTCTTATTTCTCTTGACTTTTATTTAATGATCTGGTTACTAACATAAACTCGGTTCCCTGAGATAAGTGAACAAGCATTGCATTGAACGCTTACAGGGTAAACTCCTGTTTACTCTGAATACTGAAGCCTGATTTGTTTATGTTTGTGTAGCTGCACAAACAAATGCTATAGAAGTCAGATGTGAGTGCCATTTTGTCAGAATTTTTCAACATCTTGCATGCAGCCCATCTGCACATCTAACACATCTGTGCATTGACTTGATTGCACAGATACTATTTAAAATGAACAATGGCTAGACAATGATATCACTGAATTCATTGATGAACTGCCTTTAACTGAAAATTGAGTGTTTACTATTGTCCTTTTGCATTACTGACACATTTTCCTGTTTAATACTGTGAAGCTACTTTACACAATCTGTATTGTTAAAAGCGCTATATAAATAAAGGTGACTTGCCTTGACTTGACAACAGCTTATGCAACACTTGTTCCCGTATCTCAGGTAACTGAGGTTACATTAGTAACTGGAGCATTCCCTTTTAAACGGTCTCTCTTGTTGCGTTGAATGCTTATGAGGAACAAATCCAACAGCCCCGCACTATAACCAAGTGAAGAATGAAGCCGCGCCTTATGCAGACATGCCTGAAGGACAGGGACATCCAAGTTATAAAATCTGGCGAAGGTAGACAGCGAAGACTAGCTGGTAGCTGCACAAATGTCACCAATAGAAATTCCGCTGGACCAAGCCAAGGAGGAGGCCACTCCTCTGGTGGTAAGGGCCCTCACTCCAATTGGACACTGTAAGCCCACTGAGGCATAAGCCAGGGCTATAGCATCAACCATCCAGCAAGATTACTGGCATCCCTTTAGAGCAGCATCCAAAGCAAACAAAGAGCTTTCTCTAAAAGCCAGAAATGGCTATTGTGCTCTACATACATTATAAGAGTCCAAAGCGGGCAGTGTGAATTTGGACTCTGCTCGTCCTTTGAATTAGGAAGAGCCAGAAGGGTAATGATCTGTGCTTTGAACAGAATGAAGAGCATCTTAGGCACGGACAACTCTACAGCGCTTGACAGTCTTGACAGTGCTTGTAAATTGCCCACTCGCTTGACCGATGTTAAAGTCAGAAGGAGAGCAGACTTAAGCGACAGAGACCGTAAGTCAGCCGACAGAAGTGGCTCAAAGGGAGGGTCTTGCAGTGCAATAGAGTCTATAGATAAGCACAGTATGAGGATGAGAAGGATTCAGCCTCTGAGCTCCCCTCAGGAACTTAATTACAAGGTAATTTTTGCCAAATGACTGGCTAGCCTGAAAGCGTGATTCGCCGCTAAGGCTGCCACATAGACTTTGAGCATGAATGCTTAGGCACACATACATCAAGAATCAGTGTATAAATCTCAACAATGGAGACATGCTTCATGCCACAATGCATTCTGGGAGCCATGGAGGAGTTTTGTAGTTTTTGAGTGAAGCACGCAGGACCTGTGCTGGCGTTAGATGACTCGTGATAATTCAGCTCCGTTGCTGAGCTACACTTGCGGCATGATATTTACAACAACATCGCAAGAAGTTTGCTCAGAAAATTTGCACTTTTTAAATTGGTGGATAACTGCAGGGAAAGTGCTACTTGGTTCTGGCTTCTTCTTCAGAGTTCAGCAAAATGGTTCTGAAAAAAATGGAGCTCGGAGCCTATTATAGCAGTCAGCTCCACCCCTTTTGGTGGGCTGAAGCACCATTTGTTCATGCAGCTACATGAACGGGAACCAATCAGGCTTCAGTATTCATAAGCGTTCAACGCAATGGAAGAGTCCATTCAAAAAGGGAACAAGGTGATTAATCATTTAATTAATTACTTTGCAGTCAAACACGATTCTCTTCATCAAGATCATCATCACTCTGAGCTCAAAACTCACAAATCTTAATGCTGAAGTTTCACAGATGAAACAAACCAAGTAACATTACTATTTAATTGTTCTATTGAAAACCATATATATAGTCAGTAAATACACATTAACTGTCTATCTTTACATGTTTCTTTGCAGGATTGTAGTGTTTAAAACACTGGCTCAGTTTGTTGTTCTTGGTTGCGCCTGGATTCTGGGTTTCTTCACAAAAGGCAGTAAAGTGCTGGAGATCCTCTTCCTGATCTTGAATTCCCAGCAGGGAACCTTCATCTTCCTCATCTATTGTGTCCTCAATAATGAGGTCAGGCATTCACTCAATTTACATGTGTAATCTGGATGTTTTCACAATGCATTTGATCTCCAAGCTTTTAAAACTGCTTCAAAAGGCTCATGTTTCTAAAGCCAACAGAGTTTAAAATCTTTTTCTTTATTTCGTATTCAGTGTCTCCAGAGACAGTATGTGGAAGAAAAGTAAAGCATTAATATTTATTTCTGAAAGTGCAAATGTCGTCTCTCAAAGCCACTTTTTCTGACCGGTTTATGATAAACAAACTCCATTCTGGTTCATGAGTTTCAGAGGTTAAATTGCTCTCCTGAAGTCACTCAGCTCCTCTCGTCTCCTTCTTTTCCAGGTCAGGCAGCAGTACAGGAAGTTCTTCAGATGTCTTTTCTGTGTCAAACAACACTGAGTGCTACAACATCAATGATGGCAATTTAAATGAAAATGATAAATGCAAATGATGGCAAATTAAAAAGAAATCAAAACTCCATAAAACTATTTAATGTTTTTCATTGTAATAAGAAATAAATGAATTGTATGGAATCATCTAGTTGTGCAAGATTAACAAATGTATAAATTATATCTTTGTTGAGCTCAAACAGCTTATTTTGTGAGGATCCATTTTACAGTATATTACTTTAAATATTGTACTGTACTATAATATAAACAGTCAAGTAGCAAAAGTTTTTTTCAGGAATGAGGGACACAGGTTTTATTGATAAAGTGAATTTACATATAAAACTAAACTATAAAAATAAGTAAATGAACAGCTAATGTCTTCAGTGTAAGTAGCTTGAACTTTGTATTAAAACCAAATTTAATTTAGCTTTTGTTCAGGTCACATTTGATTTTTTGATTTGAATGCATTTATGTTACAAAATATGTTTAATAAACAATGTTGAAGAGACAGAGCAGCAGAGGAAGTGAATGTGAATTACTCGCATATGTGCAGCTTTCCTGAAACTATTTTAATGATAGCCACTTGATCTTAAAAGTTTTATTGTCTATGTGTGTGTGTGTGTGTGTGTGTGTGTGTGTGTGAGAGAGAGAGAGAGAGACTCAAATAAAAATCCCCTTCCAAGAGATATAACTCCCTTCAGAAATGATAAAATCAGCTATATTTGATATGTATAAAAAACACTTATACTGTGTGAGAAAAATATTATAGGCATCGTTTTTTTAAGTATAAATATACATTGTTGTTTATTTAATTAAAAATAAACTCACCTAAATTTCAAACCCCTTCTGTTCCTTACCATGATCAAAGATCTTATATGAAGTAAACATGAAGAAAGAGCTTCATGCCAAATCATACAGATTAGATACACAAGGATCCAGCAAAGTGTTGCTTTAAGTTTGCTAGTAGTCAGCCAACCAATTTGCCAAAGGGTGGCAGATTAAACCACACAAATAATTATATTGCAAAGTGCCCTTGGTAAATAAAAAGAGGAGAACAGACCATAGTCTGATGATGATGATGATGATGATGTTTAGGTCTTCGGCGGCTGCTGATGGACGTCAGTGATGAAGGGTTTGATGAGAATCTCACCTCACTATTGACATCAGAATGAAGGTTTACAGGTCCGTCACACTAGAAAAACACATATACGTTGTTATTATTCATTTATGGGATATGGTACTTAATTTAAAAACATCCTGTTAATTACACAATCACAGAGCTGCGAAAAGCTTCAACAGTAAGTGCTGAAAGTCTGAAGTCAATCTGATGAATCTTTCTAAGTGAATCTAGCAAAACTAAAGTATAATAAAGGTTTAAAGTTTTACAGTCTGGCTTTAATTTCTTCATACTGTCACATCGAACAAATCTCTGTCTGTTTTTCTCTTGGTTTCTGTTTCATTTCCGGCCTCCATTTTTCTCAATTCTGTTGGTTTTTGCTCATCTGTGTTTTTTTTTTTTCCCCCTTTCTACACTCCATTTGCATCTGGTAAATCAGTTTGGACAGAGTGTTATTAAATGTAAATTAAGTCTTTATTTCACCTTCAGTTTATTTCAGTCTTCTTCAGATATATTATACAGTTATGTTCCAGCCTTATTCCAAAATGGATTTAATTCATTTATTTCCTCAAAATTCTACAAACAATACCCCATAATGACAACATGAAAGAAGTTTGTTTCAAATCTTTGCAAATTTATTAACAATTAAAAATTTCACAAATAAATCACATGTACATAAGTATCCACAGCCTTTGCCGTGACACTCAGAATTGAGCTCAGGTGCACCTGTCTCCACTGATCATCCTTGAGATGTTTCTACAGCTTGATTGGAGTCCACCTGTGCTAAATTGAGTTGATTGGACATGATTTGGAGAGGCACACACCTGTCTATATTAACAGTGCATGTCAGAGCACAAACTGAGCCATGAAGTCTAAGGACTTGTCTGTAGACCTCCGAAACAGGATTGTATCGAAGCACAGATCTGAGGAAGGGTAAAGAAAAAAATTCTTCAGCATTTACAGAAACATGTAGTCTCTGATTATATACTTCAAATGAAATTGAAGAACGTTTTGGCGCTTCAAAACAGCTCACCAAAGCAAACTTTCTGGGGGAGTTCGTTTTGGCTCTTAAGGCCCTGATATAGTTCAAACGAAGCTCGTTTTCGTTTTCGTTCGTTTTCGTTCTTGCAACCCGTTCTCATCAATCTGCGTATAAATAACACGACTTTACACTTTACACTCGCTGGTGACGTCATTGCCGTTGAAGGTGATGCGTGGTATTTGGACGCATCTGCTCTCCAACGAAGTTAATGGGAAGGATTGGCGTATCATATGCACACAAAATAGGATTTTTCTGGCGTATGTATTACACGCAATTTGAAAGTGTAAAGTCGTGTTATGTATACGCAGATTGATGAGAACGGGTTGTGTTCTTTGTTTGGGGGCAAAAAGAAGTTTGAAAAGGTGGAGCGACGGTATGCTGTTTTTGAACATTGCAACACCCCCGCGCTGCTGGAGGCAGAATAATGAATAAAGAATAATGTAAACGAGTCACGACCCTCACGATTATGCCCTAAACACAACAACGATGCAAAGATGGTGTTTCTAGGTGTGAGACGGGTACCAATGGTCAGAATATTATAGACAAAAGAATAATGATTAGCAGCAGTTCAGAGTCAAGTATCATGTTTGCAATACAAAAGAATCATTCAGTTTCCATAATCAGTCCTCTAAGTGTGAATGGCTCATAATCTAAAAACGTTATCATGAGGAATAAAAAAATGTCTTTAACACAAACCTGTTTGTTACTTTATTTTATTAGCGTTAATTTATTTTATTAAACTGGATAAATTATTACACCTTTTTATATTTTATGTGGTTTCATGATTTGATTAAAAACAACGGTTTATTATTTTATGTTTCTGTGGCATTTCATTTGTTGTATACCTTTTCAATTTGCTTATTGAAAGAACAGCAGCAGTATGGTGTAACATTTATTTGAAACTCATGTATTTGGTACTTGCTACATTATATCTTTACTCTTTCATTCTTTTCATGACTTTGGAAAACTTGCATCTGATGTTTCTCTACATCGCTTTTTGCATAACTCCGGGTCATCAACACCACGCTTCACTGCAATTTCTTTCTAGGAATTAAACGCTTTCTCTGAATCTTTAAAGTCTCTGCGAGCGATCGTGCAGGTGCGGATATATTTGTGGCAGCTCAGCTATTCGACACAGTGTATTTATTTTGCTGGTGACTTGGAGATGTATTCTCCTGCTTGACTTTTTTTATGCTTAAACAGACATTACAAAAGGAACCTAGTCAAGGGATCACGTAAAAATCCAAAAAATAATGACCACATACACATTAACAATAACTTAAATACTATTACAAACAAACAAAAAACTGAATATGAAGAATATAATGACATTACAATGAGACAAATAAAAAAAGTCACATACAAGGAAAGCCTCTAAAAGCATGAATTTTCTTTAAATACCTCTGTATAATATTTCAGAAATCGTAGGGATTTTTTATTCTTTATAAGATGAAGAGCTTTTAGAAGTGAGTTTTATTACATTTTTTTTAAAGGGGATAGGATGAGAAACTATTTGCAAATGTTTGTTTGTGAATGAAAAATTTACCAAATAATATACAGTAATTTGTAATATGTTACAGGGGTTTATTTCTAGTGTTATTATAATTAAAAAAATATATTTATTTTAAACTAAAAGAATGTACAAAATTGACCAAGTCAAATATATGAGAACTTAGGTCAGACCAGAATTGCTTGGAGATAAATCATTCACAAAACTCATGTACTAATGTCTCCTCTGCTTGTCTGCAAAAGGAACATGAGCTGTTAATGTCCGAATATTTAGAAACATTAGAATTGACAGGATATATTTTATGTACAATTTTTAAATGTGTTTCCTTTGCCTTATACATACAATATTTCCCAGGTAAAAGCCTTAATTTCAGAAATTCCTTTTAATTCTTGATTTTTAACAATACTTAGGGATAATAGCTCTGATTAAAACAAAAAAGGAGAAATTGGTATATCAAATCTATTAGAGGTATTAAAATGAATAACAACAGAACTAAAATTCCTTTATAAATCATAGCAATGGTGTCAGCAAAGGAGTCCCCAAAACCAAACAACTTAAGAGATTTTGTCTGATTTTGGCTCTGGATCTTATGAATGCTGCTTTGGTTTACTCTAAATAAAGTTCATTAATTTGGAAATTGAAATTATGAAATTACATTTGATTTTTCCCAAAGGCTTTAAAAAACAAAATTGCATTTGCATGTCAAATAAGTATTTTAAATACATGTATCTGAAATGCTGCCCATCCCTGGTCGTATTGTGAGAATAGCAGTATTATCTTTGAGATGCAAACGAGACGCTAATGGTCCTGGCTTGTTTAACGAGTTTTGATAGTCTGAGGCTCATCAATATTAACATAGCTTATGAAAAGACTCTTTATTTCAAGTCAATAGTTGCTGTTTTCACCTCATTTATTATGCTGATGTCTTCAGATCTCCTGTAAATAGACACTTAAAGCTCATTTCATTGGAGGATCTGTTTATTTCTCAGTCAACCAGCTTCAGAAGATTATTGAGTTTTCTCAACTTGTCGTTTTAAGTTTATACAACAAACTCAACAAAGTTTATAAGAATCTCCCACAAAAATAAGTTGAGCAAACTCAAAAATCTGCTGAAGCTGGTTGCCTTAAAATGTTAAGTTGGCTCAACTTTTTCTTTTTCTTTTTTTAACAGTGATTTAACAGCAAGAAGATTGAAATCATTTCAAATAGAATCAAATTTAGTCTGATCACTTATCATTTGATATATTTCAATAAGTATGTTTTTTAATTTGACATAAATACATGTTACACTGAATGATAATGGAACATTTATATCACCCATATTTGGGCATTTTATAAGTTACTTGAAGCATTTAAATAGGCACTTTACTTGTGTAGTATGATTTCTATGTATGTAAAATCACTTTTGTAAATTTAAATTGATGCAAACACTAAAAAGTCTTGTCTTTGACCCTATAAAAACAAACTGCAACAGTAACAAACAGTAACTGGTATTGATTTAGGCAGATCAGCTCCTCCAACCAAACTGCAATTCATTCAATGAAGCTCCGCCCCCTGTAATTCAGTCAGTGAAGCTCCGCCCACAGCAAACACATCATCAGTGAAGCTCCGCCCACAGTAATGCACCAATAAATGCTGGAGTTTTCCCATCAGTTTACAAGTGCAGACCAGTCAAACCATCAGGAAGAAGTGAAATCTGCAAAGACTGAGTTTATTAAAGAGAACCCGTGAGAAGAGAGTGATCCAGAACCCTGCAGGATGGAACAAACTGAAGAACAGAGAGGTTGGTGTTTATTCTTGATTCTTCATTCATTCATGATGCTGAAGGACACTAATGTTATAAAGCTTCAAGCAGTTCATCAGCTTTAGATAAACAGTTAAACTATGAAATGGATACAAATTTTCTTCATGTTTTGGTTTTCAACAAATGGTCAATAAGCTTTCATTTTGGTTGCCAACTTCAAATCAATCTAAATGTCATTTTAGCTCTTTTATTTTATATTTATGCTGTAGTTATGTTTTTGCAACAATGGGTGCGTCCGAAATCGCATACTTCCCTACTATATAGTATTCGAAAAATAGTAGGCGAGAATTACCCGGATGACCTACTACTTTCTTCCGAATTCTGTAGTAGGCATACGATGGACACTTTACTATCCCATGAGGCCGCGTCATTCGAAAAATGGCGGAAAGCCGCGACGCGGCTGTCTTCAAGTGTAAAGTACCTCAGGGAAAAGCATTGTTGATGTTCATTGTGGTTAACTTGTGCTTGTTTAACATCATCCAAGTAAACGACTGACTTGTTGAGGGTTTAACAAACAGATGAATCGATTGTGTGAATTGGGTGTAAAAAGATATCATTACCGATCAGATGGAGTTACGTTAACCTCAATGTAGTACATCAGCTTGTTAACGCTGCTTTCTTTAAATAGAGGTTCGTTAAGCGTTAAGAATTTAAATCATTAACGATGTTCGCGCAGTCAAGTGGGCTCTTTAAATTTTCGCGCTGTTGTGAAGACGCATGACACGTGATATCAACATGGCGGATGTAGTACGTCCGAATTCCATTCATACTACCCTCATTCATACTATATAGAACGTACTTTTTTAACGGTCGAGTAGTACGTTCGAATTCAAATGTAGTACCTACACAATTCCCAGATAGCAGACCAACACTGAATCAACATTGAATCAATGTTGAAGTTTATCATTGATTTTTCATCAGGTTTGCACCCTGAAATAATGTTATTTCAACGATGAAAAATCAATCAAGATGGTCATAAAATCAACATTTCTTCAACGTAAATTAAATCACTTATTTAACATTGAATCAACATAGAAACATTATCAAATCAATCCTGCTTTTTACTCCTTTCAATCAGAGAACATGCAGGATTGCAATTAATATGGTTTTAAAATAAAAAAAGTCACTCAAAGTAAACAACATCAGTCAGTTTACATGCAAAAATATTTATTTTTGCCCCCACACTATTTGAACATGTGATTCTTTAAAAAACAAACAAACAAAAAAAAAACTTGGTGGTGACTTCAAAACATGGGCACGGATTCACAGACCGGGCTTAGCTTAAGCCAGAACTAGGCCTTAAATTAGGATACTTAAACAGCTTTTATAAAAATGCAATAAATAAATAAACAAATATTACTGGTGTGCATCTTGAGACAGGCAATGCCAATGACATTAAGATCTGTCAGAGCAAGTTATTTTCAGTTAAGACAGCTCAAACATGCATTTTAGTCTGGGACTAGCCTTTTGAAACTGGGAGACAGAGCTTAAAATACAATTTACATACAAAATATGGTCAAATGAATGACAAAGTTACTTTTGTGAATTACATGGAACAGTTCATTCTGAATTTATAAAGCAAATGCCAGGAGAAGAGCCTGTAAAACTGACACCTATAGGCCTAACAAATGCAAACTGCATGTGCAAAATGGAAGTAAATGCAAATGAAAACTCACCATCAAAGGCAGAAACACTAAAGTACTACAGACTGAAACATTACCAGTTTGCCGTTTAGGACTTGAAGATTTTCACGGATTGAAGCTACTTTTCTGATTAAAAAAAGATGTCTTTACTCCTCATTAAACGGATAGTCTGATGAACTCAGGGCTTTCCACCACAAGGCAATGCCCACAAGTCGTTCAGGACCACAACCGAGCCATTTTTGCATCGTCACAGCAGGCCTCCTTTTTCTCAACTTTCCCTTGTTGTTGTTAGGCATCTAAAGTATAAAAACAAACAGGATGTTAAACCTGCACAATGTTGTAAAACATGTGATTAGTAGTAGTAGTGTATAACTGAAAGAAGGTGGGTCCAAAGTATTAGGAAATGTGACTTAATGTACTACAAAATTAAGTGTAAATTGAAATTTGATAAAAGGTTTACATTCAAGCTAAAACATGGTGAATTCAAATTTAAGACTATTTAATTTTAATATAGAAATTAAGCACCTATAGACATACGTATTATTTTGAAACCTTTAATATAAAGCATTTTTCATTTTTGGAACAAATTCCTCACAGCAGCTCACTCTGAGCCCTCTATTTTTAAGATGTGCTTGTAATATCAAATTACTGTAGATTGATATAAATGGTAATGCCTCATTCTATATTGTTTATAAATTATATATATCATACAAACTCAAAGAGTATATAGTCAATATATAAATGTTCCAAATCTGTATGGGTTTCTTTCTTCTGTTGAACATAAAATAAGATCTTCTGAAGAATGTTGGTAACCAGTTGACGGTAGCCTTGAACTTCCATAGGATTTTTTCCCTGTACAATGGAAGTCAATAGTTTCCATCAGCTGTTGGGTTACCAACATTCTTCAACATATCATCTTTTGTAAAAAAACAAAAAACAAAAAAAAACTGATACAGGTTTGGAACAACCGTTTTGAGTGAACTTAAGGCCTGTTCACACCAAGGACGATAACGATAAAGATACGAGTTCTAAAAAGCAGACGAGTGTGCTTAGAATAAACAGATGAACATAGTTATCTTTAAAGTTATCGCTCTTGGTCTGAACAGGCCTTAACAACAGCAAAACAGCCAGCCTGTAAGTGTCAGGAACATATTTGCACAAAACATGGATAGGTTACAAATAAATATCATGTGAATGTAGTTTCCATGTTGAATGAAAAACATGCTTTTGTCAATAAATAAAACAAAAATAAATAAATCTTAATGTAAATTACCATCACATATCTGTCATCTGTCGCTCTGGTAGTTGCATCTCATGAAACAGACCTCCAGACACTGGTTCAGCCAGTATTACAGTCACTTCAGAATAAACAATGGGAAAACAGTTTGAGAAAAAAAAAAAAACACAGTATATCAACAACTTCTATGATACACAGCGTTCATTTTTCATAACCGTTAGTGTAGAGTCTCTCAGCTTATTACAGATAATAAGCCCCCCTCCCAGAATTTTACAGCTGAACCATTAGTGAGATTAATTAATTAGTGAGACATCTAAAACACTCTGGGACGGGGCCTGAGACTATAACTCTTTTACTATTTACTGCTGCAGCTTAAATAAATAGCTTAAAATGCATCTTATTTCCCTTTACAAAATAAAAGCTTGTATTAACATTAAGATGCTTTAAGACATTTTGTACATTTAATAATGACTTGCCTTTTATTATTAACCTTGATCCAGGAGATTCCATCCTCTGACCTAGATTTAAAAAGGTAAAAGTAAAAATTAAGAGTATGCAACACCTGTCACAGGTAACCATCAACAGAAATTCATTCTTACCTGATGTGAGCAAACCAAGGAGATGTCCCTCTGATGGGCTACAAAAAGGGAAAAATGAAGAATGAAAAACATAGCTTAAAACATTAGGTTAACCAAATATTGGTTGTAATTAGTTTTGTGTCTTTACTGTTATACTGGAGAAAAAAAAAGTCACCCACACCTTGGATGACCTGAGGGTGAGTAAATTAACAGCAATTTTTCATTTTGGGGTGAACTATCCCTTTAAGGTGTGTCACAGGAGTACAGTAATACAAAAGTAATATATAAAATTGTTCACATAACATAAAAATTACATAAAATCAAATAATGCAAGGTTTTCCCTCCCACGAAATTCAAATAAGGTCGATGACACGAATAAGTTTGTAGAAATGTTTTATGTTTTTTTTTGTTTGTTTGTTTTGTTTTTTTTTTCCAGGAAGAAAAGTCAAAATCGCGATCAGCCTGCATGTGCTGTCACACACAGTGTTCAAACACACACATTACACTCTCACTATTGTGTCTGGTAGGGTTTGGTGGAAAAACAAAGTGAAATACATTTAATGAAAATCTTACCTCGGCCGTTCGTTGGTCTGGTCGGCGCGCGTTCATGTGACTCGCAGTTCACTCGGACTTGTCCAGAAAAACACATAAGATATAACAGAAGATGAATAGTGAAATATACGCGAAATGAAATCACTACTACTTTTCTCTGAGGTGAGTCCGTTGTGTTCGTAGATCAACATCTGTCAACTGTCGTCATACTCTCTGTAAAGAAAATAAGTTAAGTAATGATTTTTTATATATAATTATTTCTATGCGTTATGTTTTATGTCTTTTTTTTTCTTTCTTTCTTCTATATTACTTGCCTCTAAAAACAGTTTGCTGTTATCCTTTAGGCCTGGTCTCCGTCCGTTTCGCATTTGAAATCTGTTCTCCCGCGCTTTGATTTGATTGGCGGTTGGCAGCCAGCTTTAGCTGCATTACTGCCACCTAATGGACTGGATTGTGGCGCATGAAAAAACCCTCTGAATTCTCTCTATTCTTCTTAGATTCATTAAATGTATGTAAATTCCACATGATTTAAATCTAATAATTATAATGAATATATAAATTTAATTATAATTTAAATGTTTAATTATAATTTTAAAATAAAAATGTTTAATTTAAGTTAATTAACTGGATGACCACAAGAATTATAAGGACATTCATTGGAGCATTTAGTCATTATCAGTCTCTGGCTGAATGTACTCCTCTAGCTAGCCAAACAGGTAATGAACACATTAATTACTAATGTAAAAACATTACTATACTGCTGCTGCTGCTGCTAATAATAATAATAATAATAATATCCAGCTGGTTTATCTGAGTTCTATCTAATGCTCACAGTTCTTTGTTAATCCATACACCCAGCAGACAGTTTTATTTATTTAACGGTGCTGCTAGTGGTGACGAGTTTACAAAATTTGCAGAATTTGTTGTTTGATGAGCATGTGCACTGCTCACTAGGAAAATGTACCATATTTAAGTGCTGAATGAGGGTTTGACAGTCTAAAGTTTCACCAGTGAAATGCTGACCAAAAATCAACATTGATTCAATATTTGTCTTTTCAACACTGAAAAGCATTGTATTATCAACCTCAACCAAAATGATGATTCTGATGGAATTTCAACATTGAATCAATGTCACACTGCTGGGAAGTAGTATGCGATTTCGGACGCAGCCAGAGTTACCAAAATTTGGGACATTTCTCAATATAGTTTACAATGGGTGCGTCCGAAATCGCATACTTCCCTACTATATAGTATGCGAAAAACAGTATGCGAGTAGTATGTCCGAATTACTAGTATTCGAAAAATAGTAGGCGAGAAGTACCCGGATGACCTACTACTTCCTTCCGAATTCTGTAGTAGGCATACGATGGACACTTTACTATCCCATGAGGCCTTGGGAGAGGCCGCGTCATATTCGAAAAATGGCGGAAAGCCGCGACGCGGCTGTCTTCAAGTACCTCAGGGAAAAACATTGTTGATGTTCACTGTGGTTAACTTGTACTTGTTTAACATCATCCAAGTAAAAGACTGACTTGTTGAGGGTTTAACAAACAGATGAAACTATTACCGATCAGATGGAGTTACGTTAACCTTAATGTAGTACATCAGCTTGTTAACGCTGCTTTCTTTAAATAGACTGTTCGTTAAGCGTTAAGAATTTAAATCGTTAACGATGTTCGCGCAGTGAAGTGGGCTCTTTAAATTTTCGCGCTGTTGTGAAGACGCATGACACGTGACAACATCAACATGGCGGATGTAGTACGTCCGAGTTCCATTCATACCCTCATTCATACTATATAGAACGTACTTTTTTAACGGTCGAGTAGTACGTTCGAATTCAAATGTAGCTACCTACACAAGTAGTATGCGATTTCGGACGCAGCCAATATTTTGTGTTTTCTTTTTTTAGCAATAAATAGTAAACACCAAAAAGTAAATTAACTTTCCAGAATGGGTGACCGGGTTTTAAGCATAAATTAAGCAAAAGCTTATTTATAGTTACTGATAAAGTTGTATTTCTATTAAATCAGGACTTAAAAATAGGATTTATTCATCTTACAGTAACTTTGGAAATAGGCTTGCTGAATGCAGTCTGTACAGTTTGTGTAAAAATGGACCGAGATTATTTTCTTGTCCCTCCATCATGCTGTAGAAAAATACTGTAAAGATACCGATTTGCATTGTAAAAAAGCACTATATAAATAACGGTGACTTGGCTTGACTAGAAAAGAGCCCAAATGATGTCAAAATTTTAAGAAATGCCCCATTTATTAAAATGATTTATTAATTAAAATGCATTTTTTTTTGTTTTTTGTTAACATTAGATAATTTTAATCGAATATATTTAATAGTTCTCACTACAGAAACACTACACTACATGAGCATATAATGTTTTAAAAAGACTAACTGGAAGATCAATATACCTCATCGCACGTCCTGATTTTGCTGAGTAAGATGTGTTCCTAGGTCAACGTATTTTATTGACCCTGGAACAACATTTTAATCCAAAAATTTAGTCTTGACCATATCCCTACACCGAAACCTAACCTTAACCATGAGTAATCCCTAATATCAAAGGGAATGATAGATGAATGACGCTGATGTACAAGCACCAAACACTGATTGTAAGCCTAAACTTCACAAAAACTGTAAACTGGTTAAATCTGATTGGTTAATCACAATCTTGTTCCAGGGTCAACAATGATGTTGATCCAGGAACATGTCACGCTTGGTAAAATCAGGTTCTGTGTACCTCATTCATGCAAAGTTTCAGGAAAAACATAATTAATTTATAAAAATGCATCAAAATAATTGCAATATTTTATAACAGTTGTCTATTTTCTGCTATTACATCAGGGCTCACTTTTATGTCTTTCAATCCATATTCCTGGCTTTGAGTTATTTTGGTTTACTAAAAAAAAAATTACTTTTTTTTTTTTTTTTTTTTTTTTTTTTTCCCCTTCATTTCAGACCCGATGGAAGAGAATGAAGAACTGAGTGAAGTGGAGGAGAAACACGTCAAACCTGGAGAAAAACCTCTGAGTCGCTCGAAAAGTAAAAATAAATTTTTAAAGGAAAGGAGAGCTGAGAATTCTTTCACCTGCACTCAGTGTGGAAAGTGTTTCTCAAACAAACATATTCTTGAGAATCATATGAGGATCCACACTGGAGAGAAACCACACAGGTGTGATCAGTGCGGGAAGAGCTTCACATACAAACATCATCTTAGAGCCCACATGAGGGTCCACACGGGAGAAAAGCCACATGCATGTGATCAATGTGGAAAGAGTTTCTCATTAAAAAACAATCTTGACGTTCACATGAGAATCCACACCGGAGAAAAGCAGTACGCATGTGATCAATGTGACAAAACATTTTCTGTGAGCCATTTAAAACAGCACCAGATGATTCACACTGGAGAAAAAACATACATGTGTTTACACTGTGACGAGAGATTCAGTCAGTCATCAAATCTGAAAAGACATGAGCAGATCCACACTGGAGAGAAACCTTATAAATGTTCACACTGTGACAAGAGATTCAGTAATTCAGCAAATCTGAAATCACATGAGTGGATCCACACTGGAGAGAAACCTTATAAATGTTCACACTGTGACAAGAGATTCAGTAATTCAGCAAATCTGAAATCACATGAGTGGATCCACACTGGAGAGAAACCTTACGAGTGTTCACACTGCAACAAGAAATTCAGTACGTCATCAAGTCTGAAATCACATGAGCGGATCCACACTGGAGAGAAACCTTACATGTGTTTACACTGCGACAAGAGATTCAGTCGGTCATCAAATCTGAAATCGCATGAACTAATCCACACTGGAGAGAAACCTTACAAGTGTTCACACTGTGACAAGAGATTCAGTATGTCATCAAATCTGAAAACACATGAGAGGATCCACACTGGAGAGAAACCTTACAAGTGTTCACACTGTGACAAGAGATTCAGTATGTCATCAAATCTGAAAACACATGAGAGGATCCACACTGGAGAGAAACCTTACATGTGTTTACACTGCGACGAGAGATTCAGTCAGTCATTTGGTCTGAAATCACATGAGCGGATCCACACTGGAGAGAAGCCTTACAAGTGTTCACACTGTGACAAGAGATTCAGTCTGTCATCAACTCTGAAAACACATGAGAGGATCCACACTGGAGAGAAACCTTACATGTGTTTACACTGCGGCAAGAGATTCAGTTTTTCACCAAGTCTGAAGAGACATGAGGAGATCCACAGTAGAGAGAAGCCGCACACGTGTGATCAGTGCTCAAGGAGTTTCACTTCTAAAAGTCACCTGAAGCTACACATGAAGATCCATGCAGTAAAGAAACCAGACCACCGTGATCTATACAAGCAGATTTTTGCTCCGTTACCTTCTTTATTGACTCACGACAATCACGGTAAGCAGTTCATCTCTATGTGCTGAGCAATAAAGTCTCTTCTGTGTAAGTTATTTTCCTAACAGCCATGATTGGCGACATGACATTTTGTTGGTTGCTTGGAAAGTAGTCAAGTCACCATTATTTATATAACACTTTTTACAATGCAAATTTTCAAAGCATCTTTACAGTATTAAATGGGGAAATAGAGTGTCAAAATAGTGTGTCATTCTCCTCTGGCCAGATGAAACCAGCAGTTTAAATCTAGGCTGCAGCAGAGTCACATTGTGCAGAGGACTCTTCTGGTTTCCATGGTCTTGTCCCAATGGCCATCTAGGAGATGAGGTCTTTACTGGAGATTTGTCTCTGGGGCTCATCTAGTTGTCCTAGTCTCCGCTGATATTTCAGGGCTGTAGAGGTGCTGATCTGGATACGAACTGGATCTGGTGGCTACGGTGACCTCAGAATAACAATGAAACAGATTAATATTAGTGTAGATGCCATTCTTCTAACGATGTAACAAGTACATCAGGTGTTATGGGAAGTGTTCCCGGTTCCGGCGGACCTAATTAATGCAGCCTAACAATCCTTTAATGGAACTGAATTATAGAAATGTGATAGTGTATTATGTGTAAGCAAGGTTAAAGAGATGGGTCTTTAATCTGTGTCTTCCTCCCGAAAAGTGATACGTAGATTGTTCCAGTGTTTGGGCACTAAATAAGAAAGGGATCTTCTGCCTGCAGTTGATTTTGATATTCTAGGTATTATCAAATGGCCAGAGTGCAGTGTTGACAGAACCGGGCTAATATGGTCATACTTCCTGGTTCTAGTAAGAACTCTAGCTGCTGCATTTTGAACCTGGTGGAGTTTATTAACTGCGCAGAGCAGCCACCCAATAAAGCATTACAATAGTCTAACCTTGAGGTCATGAATGCATGGATTAACATTTCTGCATTTGACATTGAGAGCATAGGTCGTAATTTAGATATATTTTTAATATGGAAAAATGCGGTTTTACAAATGCAATAAACATGTTTTTCAAAGGAAAAATTGCTGTCAAATAGCACACCTAGGTTCCTAACTGATAACGAAGAATTTACAGAGCAGCCATCAAGTGTTCTGGTCTGATAAATAAGACCTCTGTTTGTTTGTTTGTTTTTTTTCAGAATTTAGCAGTAAGAAATTCTTAGTCATCCAGTTTTTATATCAACTGTGCACTCTGTTAGTTTTTCAAATTGGTATGTTTCATTGGGTCGCAAAGAAATACACCATGTCTCCTGATGATATCTCCCATGGGTAACATGTAAAGAGTGAAAAGTAATGGTCCTAATACAGAGCCTTGGGGTACTCCATATTGCACTTGTGATCGATATGATACTACTTCATTCACTGCCACGAACTGACGGCAGTCAGATAAGTATGATTTGAATCATGCCAATGCACTTCCTCTAATGCTAACATAATTTTCTAGTCTTTTCAAAAGAATGTTGTGGTTGATGGTGTCGAACGCAGTGCTCAGATCCAGTAGCACTAATAGAGAGATACAGCCACGATCAGATGATAAGAGCAGGTCATTTGTAACTCTAATGAGAGCAGTTTCCGTACTATTATACAGTCTAAAGTATCTCATTATTATGAGAAAGTATCTTATTATTATGAGATTAAGTCATAATTATTAGAGAGTGTCTCTTTCTCTTCATAATTACTTGCATGTATATGTTTTACTGTGGAAATGGGCTTCCATACTTTGCCCTGTTGTGACAGAAGAAACAGATGAATACAAAGCAGTGCTGCGCTACGTTCTGTTTCTGACACCCACTTTTTACAGAGAAGAAAGAGCATGTTTCATATTAGTGATGGAAAAGAGATTACAACACCTCTCTGAAAAAATAAATAAATAAATAAATCTGTCACATTAGCTACAGTTGCTGCTTTAATAAAGGTGCAGTTACTTTTGTTTCATGTAAAATTAAGTCTAACAAAAAAATGTATATTTTAGTCATAATTATTGTGCTTTGTCTGCTGAGGTGCTGGTGCTCATTCTGTAAAGTTTAACGGAGACTCACTCACTCTCTCAGGACAGACATTTAAGCCAAATACTCGCAAGAGTTCATAACATTTACAGATAACATTATAGATGTGACCTTGATTATTTTCATTTGTTTTTGTGCACAGAAATGTTTTTCACTGCTTAAATTTGACATGATTGGTGGATGTTTTTGCAAACATACTTGATTAATATATAATCAGCTTTGTTGTTGATTATTTTCATGAATCATTTCATCAGTTAGCTGTTGCAGCCTTAGTTAATTTAAGTTTGTTTTGATCATCAAAACAATTGAAGAAAATGAGTACGTTGGTGTTGCTTTGACAAAGCCTGGTGATCCATGTTATCCAGCATGATCGGAAATCTGGAGTTACATCAGTCACTATTTTCTTTTTTTAAACATAAGTCTTATTGCAGAATCTGAAATATGTATTACACATTTTGGATCAATGTCCGTTAGAAACTAAACTTTTGCATTTTTGTTTTTGGCAGATCTGCCATGAGAGACGAGAACATGAGTGATCCAGAATGAAACATCATGATGCTGAAGAACATGCTGAAGCTCACTAGATTTAGCATTTCAGGTATACACAGTAGAGTGCTAATAACTGTGTAATTGTAAGGGATTCATCCAATATGCTGTTTGAGGACTGTTGGGACACTCCAGTCACAGCATGAGAGTCGTTTACGCTTCAATTACACATCTGTACCATTTGCTTTGCATATCTTGTAGCTATGCCATGTTTGGTCCCATCTGACAGCTTTTAAACTGAACTGAATGATGGTGAACTTTATAGAGATATTATGTACAATCTAGGTACTACTGCTTAAACATACATTGAGGGGAATGTGTATGTTCTTCTCCCCCCTCATTTGCCTCATCTTTTGGTTTCCCGTCAGCTGGTTTTGGTATTGGTATCCCACTCGTGTTTCACAATGCTTTGCTAAGGATATAAGAAGGGAAGGTAACTGTTGATCGAGGAGAAAGGCTTTAACCTGCCGCTCCCGCACACCGGTGCATAACCTCATACTACAAGAAAGGCTTATATTATTTGTTACAACTAAGTTTTCTATACAGTATGTTGTTCCATTCTACTGTCTGTATGTCTAAACATATAACTTAATAAACAACTTTGCATGCTTTAAAGGTTTTGAGGATCTTTCCTTTTATTACTGATATTGTTGAAAGCTAAAGTGACTGAAACTTTCATCATCTAAATTTTCAGGTTAAATCCTACGTTTTCCTATCAGTTCTAAAAAAAAAAAAACTTTTATAGAATAAGAGGTTAAAGAATAACAGGAACTTTAATGGAGCCAGATAAATATGAATTATACACTTCATCCTTCAACCGCCTTTTGTTCTGATTATTGGTTCAAAATAGCAGTTGCCATTTCAGTTGCCAGTTATTGTCTATGTCGATTATCTTTGCTTCATCTCATCTTCCTCCTTGGATTTCTGTTACAGAATAACTGGCCTATATTGTTTGAGCGGCGTTTTTTCTCTTTTTGTTTTGTTTAATTTTTATTATGGACCTTCGTCCCCGTAAAACTTCTCTCACCTGGAGCAGGGAGATCACCTAAAGAGGATTTCGCTGCCTTGTATTCCATGTTTAACAGCTAGTGCTTTACTCAGGGTAGGAATGGTAATTGTTGGTCTTGGAGAAAGACCTCTACTCTGCACAAATCACACACTCCTTATCTCCTGCAGTAAGTTGAAACATTCAGACTAGTACAGGGTTTTCTCGCTAATGGCACAAGCTCATACCAGGCTGCATGCTGTCTCTTCTGCACAGCAGTGCATTTATTGTTACAGTTTTGTCTGTCTGTATATTTAAACATGTAACTGAGTAACTAAATAACTTTGCTTGTTTTAAAAGCTCTGAGAATCTTTCCTTTTAGCACTGATGTGTAAAGTGCTTTCTTCATCTTAATGTTCAGGTTATATCCTGGATTTTCTTCACCTTATAGTTCTGACTTTAAAAGAATAAAAGGTTAAAGAATAACAGTAACACTAATGGTGTCAGATGAACTCTGTTGGAGTCAGATAAATAACTGAATTATGCATGTCTGTGGGGGAAAACATCATCTGAAGTCTGATAGATTTGAGGTGATTTTCTCTCAGCTGTTGATCTGCTGTAATGCTGATGATCTCCAGTAGAGAGAGACACAATACATTATTTCTACACCACATGTTCGTGATCTGGCACATGCCAAATTTAAAGAGAAGCAGCCCTTTCATTTAAATAAAATCAATAAATGTTGTCGAGTAAGATATTTTGATCAGTCTGCACTAATACAGAGATGAATCAAATCCCATTATATTTAAATAACAAGCACACATTACAGTGGTGAGGATAAATTAAAAGTACTGAAAGCATATTTTTTCATGCAAATGACCAGCAGGTGGCAAAACTAGATTATCACTGCAAACTCAAAAGCCTTTAGTTCAGAGACAGCGTGATGATGATGATGGCGGTGATAATAAGAGATCTGATATGAAGATGAAAAATCATGTCACACAAAGCATAAAGTGACTCTGATCATCTGTTATTCTCTTCAGTTTCCACCTTTCAAAATGAAAATTCAAAATTTGATTTATATCAGATTTCTAATTGAGTTTTAACCATTCATGAGATGAAAAGCTCACAGTGAACTGAGTATAGACAGAGTGTTATTAAATATCACCTTTATTTCATTTTCAATTTATTTCAACTTATATCACACATATTGATTTGTATATGGAATGTTTCATTTCTAATGCTTGAAAAAATAAGCCATTCATGACCTTTATTAACCAATAGCATTTGACTTGACAAATTAAATAATAGTAATAAAAATTAAACGAATGATGTTACAAAAATGACAGCTGGTTTGATTCTTGCACCACGATATAGATTGTATTACATTGTGTGCAAAATCAGTTTAGATCATACAAGACAATGACATAATTTGTGAATGTTTTGTTTTATGAACATAACAACTAAAAATCATTCAACATATCAGTGTTAAACTCAAAAATGCATTTTCTCTACTTTCTCCATACTGCAAACAAAGAAATGAAACAGCAGTGTCTGCTTCATGTGTGAAATGTGAAGGGAAGCTTAAATAAAATCTGCCAGTCTTAAAGTGATTGTGTCTTTTCAGAAGACTTTTATTAAACTGCTTGATTCATATGGATTCATTTTCAGTGAATAGACAGTGAGTTTTCAGTAAACCTTCAGCGGAGGGACAGAAAACTCTCAGATTTCATTTGTGGTACAAAGATTAACAAAAGCATGATGGGTTTAAATGACATGAAGATTAGTAATGATGACAGAATTTTAATTTGGAGTTCAATGGAACTAACAACCACTGTTCGCTAACGATGCTTTTGGGAAATACACCCGTTCGATCTCCTCGGGCACTGAGCCAAGAGAGTAAACCAGAGATAGCATGCAGAGGCGTTTGCACAGTTGTTACTGTTACCTGACATACAGTCATGGCCAAAAATATCGGCACCCTTGCAATTCTGTCACCCAACACTTCTCTCAGAAAATTGTTCCAATTGCAAATGTTTTGGTACTCACATGTTTATTGTTTTTGTTTGCACTGCAACAACACACACACACAAAAAAAAAAAGAGAAGAGAAGAAAAGTCAAACTTGATAAAATTTCACACAGAACTCAACAATGGATTGGACAAAATTATTAGCAATTTGTCAAAATTGTAAGAAATAATTGCTTTTCAAGCATGTGTTGCTCCTGTAATTTGTATTTAGACGCACCTGTGGCAAGTAACAGTTGTGAGCAATATAGTAATCACACTTGCAACCAGTTAAAATGGAGAAAATTGACTCATCCTTTGTGTTGTGTGTCACACTGAGCATGGAGAAAAGAAAGAAGTGTAAAGAGTTGTCTGTGGATTTGAGAGAAAAAAATGTGGAAAAAACATGGACAAGGCTACAATCTCAAGGCTACAAGTCCATCTGCAGAGATCTTAATGTTCCTGTGTCCACTGTGTGCAATATCATCAAGAGCTTTACAGCCCACGGCACTGTAGCTAACCTCCCTGGACCCGGACGGGAGAGCAAAATTAATGAACAATTGCAATGAAGGATTGTTCGAACGGTGGATAAAGAACCCCGATTAAAGCAAGACTGGAGTTTATGTGACAAAACCACAATCCTGGGAGAACGTACTGTGGACAGATGAGACAAAAGTAGAGCTTTTTGGTAAAGGACATCATAGCACTGTTTACAGAAAAAGAAATGAGGCCTTCAAGGAAAAGAACACAGTCTCTGCATTCAAACATGGTGGAGGTTCAAAGATGTTTTGGGGTCGCTTTGCTGCGTCTGGCGCTGGATGCCTTGACTGTGTGAACGGTATCATGAGATCTGATGATTGCCAAAGAATTTTCAGGCGTAACGTAGTGGTCAGTGTCAGAAAGCTGCATCCCCACCAGAGGTCATGGGTCTTCCAGCAGGACAATGACCTGAAACACACTTCAAGAAGAGTTCTGACCAGCAATGAGTCCAGATCTGAATCCCAGAGAACACCTGTGGAGAGATCTCAGAACAGCAGCTGGAGAAGACATCCTTCTCATCTGAATGACGAGTTCGCTAAAGAAGAGTGGTCAGAAACTCCAGTAAAGAGGTGTAAAACTCATTCATGCACTGTAAAAAAAAAAAAAAAAAAGTAAATTAAAAATCTGCTGAAGCTGGTAAAAATGTTTTTTTTTTTTTTTTTTTTTTTTGAGTTTGCTCAACTTGTTTTTGTGGGAGATTCTCATTTTTGTTGTATAAACTTAAAACGACAAGTTGGGGAAAACTGCTGAAGTTTGTTGCCTTAATTTTAAGTTGGCTGAACTTTTTTTTTTTTTTTTTTTTTTTTTTACAGTGTGGTTGCAGGAAGCGACTGATTTCAGTTATTTTTTCCAAAGGGGGTGCTACCAAATATTAGGTTAAGGGTGCCAATAATTTTGTCCAGTGCATTATTATTATTATTTATTTTTTTGTGTGTTGTTCCAATGCAAAAAGTCACAAGTCAGGATACAATGCATTTATTGATGTATTAATAACATGACTGATATTATTTTAATGCAAACAGTGCAAAAAATAAATGGTGCAAGATGATTGAAATGGGATATAAAACTGCCTTAACGGGTGCTTAAATATGTATACAGAACAGACATGATCAAACTGGAGGTCCTTCACAAGGGGATCCTCGTGTCTTAAGTCTTAACTGTATAAAGTGATGCAGTCACATATAACAGTGATTACATCAGCGATTACTGTAAAACGGACAGATTCATTAAAAAACCATGTACTATATAAACATATACACATTCATACATATATTGCCTTAATATGAACTTGTCTCGCTGAGTCTGGTGCAAACCAAAGAACAGGAAAACTGATAAAATACACCTGACCTTCAATGCAACACTGCTATTAGTTACATACATTCATGAATACTATATGTATCGTAATACTGAATAATAGTGTATCATTTATGTAGCGTGTAGCGTTTCATTTATAAACATAAATGCACATAGCCTATATAACAAAGAGATAATCTAAGTACAGTTTGATCACAGACTGCAAAAGAAACATTCAGAGAAAGCAGTGCAAATAGTGCAAGAGGACATTCAGCACGAGGAGAAAATATGTAAAACAAGATTAATTTAAAATTAGATATAAAGCTGGTTAAAATATGTACACTGTACAAATATGATTAAACTGAGTCTGTAAGTGTGTTTTGAAGAATCTGCAGCTTCAGCGACTGAGAGTGACGATGGAAAGGAATGGCTGCTTTAAAAAAAAAAAACACTCTACATTAGTTCTACAGTTTGAACTCTATTTATTCTCTGTGTGTTATTAATATCTCACCTCATCTTTGAATATCTGTCTGTGAAACATCAGATTGAATCTCTGCAGGTCTGTCTGAATCCTGAGAAACTAGAAATCACAAACACAAACATCTGATTATTTTCATATTCAGATAAATGTTAATATTTAAGATCAGTTTTACGAGTGGTGCACCGATCAAGACATTTTCCATTATTTTAACATTAAGATCAGCTGATTCTGATCACTTACATTTATTTACTTATTTATTTAATGATCATGAAGCCCCTCTTTCAGCTCAAGACTTTCTAAACTCTTGAGTGGCGATTGTCACACTTTTTACAAGTTCATATGCTGAGCAAAATGTACCACACTCTAAAATTTCGAAATGAAATTAAAATCAGTTATGAATAGTTCTATTGTTACTATCACAGATCACTGTGAAATCAATCAGTAGCCTATAGGCTACACCAGAGATCGCATGCAACAACAACATGCTCAAAAATAACACAGATATCTGCTCCAGTGAGAAATATTAATATCTATGATTTGTTTGCTCTTTTGGCATTCTGTAATCCAGCTGATTAAGATTATTACCGTAGGCTATATAAACAGACCTGTAGGCACTCAAATATAGTCTTGTTTTATCCTAAAGGTCATGAACACTCACAGTTTGGTCGATCGTTGTCAATGCTGTTCAGTCTGACTCGCTGCAGCATCTCTCTCTCTCCTGGTTCAGTAGATTGTCTCTCATCCTCTTTTCTGGTTGTTTTGTCACTCACGTAGTTTGCGATGGTCTCCAGATGTTCTGCCATGTATTAGATATGGTGGGTGGTCTTTTTCAGTCAATATCCTGCATACAGTAGTGTACATTTGTACTTTTGAAATGGATATATGGCATACATAAGAAGTGCAGCCTTCTGCATTTCAGTACAGTGACTGTCATCCAAACTGTTGCCATACTTTACATCAGGTAACACTAAACGAGAGCACTGTTATATGGACAACATGACTAAGTATTTTGCCTGTCTTGTTTGTGAACAATGACTCAAGCACATCCGGCATGCGAGAGGATTTCACCCCCGCTGTCTGACCAGGGTCAGTAAAGCCTGAGATGCTGAAGAGGATCTCTGCCCCGTCTCAGACCAAAGACCGGATGCTGGGACAGAATTATTATTTTTGTTGTTTGCTGTATTGTACTGTACTGTACAGTACATTAAATTAAGGAATAAAACACTTGGGGAGTACCACAAGCAACACTTATTACGGGTTTTTGTAGTATTGTTTTGAATTGATCTCATTAGTGTGTAAAACTGTTGTAGCGTGTGTGTTTTTGAGGGTTTGTGTGTCATGTCTGAGAGCAAAGTTTGGTTTTTCAGCAAAATTGAGTTGTTTTGAGTGCAGAGCTTCATTTTGGCCTGAATATAGGACGTTTGGAGAATTGAGTTAGAAGTTATGGATTTGTGTTTAGAGTTTCACAAAAAAAGGCATAATTTCAAGAAATGTGTTTAAGCAATCGAGAAAAACTGTAATTAGTGCATTAGTTATATGCATTGCTAAGGATCTCATTTGGACAACTTTAAAGGTGATTTTCTCAGTATTTAGATTATAAATCAACTTCACATTGTAATATCTTAGTCATACCCATGGCATTATACAAATTTGTATGCTAGTAAACCACCCAAACCACACACACACACACACACAGACTCTGGACTCTGGACTCTTTATAGGCCTATGTCTCTAAGATATTTTAGATGAGTCATAGCCTACAGTTCTGGGGAAAATCTGTTACACTTAAAACAATTTTCTCCTCCATGTTTAAATGCAGTTAAATGTGTTATGATTGGTTGTTTATAATCTGTTCACTGGTTGAAACCAACGCGGCTGCCGCTCACATAAATATAAAATATTTTTTATCACATGCACAAGCACCACCTCCGCTCCGCCAGTGACGTTTACACAGACATCAGTAATCTAATTATTTACCTTATTATAAATAAGACAATATTGTGATTAAGGTGTTTACATGAGTTGCTTTAGAATAATCCTGTCATGTTCCTGTTTTTCATGTTATAGTACATAGATCGATTAATGGCACACATCATTACGTCCCCTCCAGAATATCATGTATAGGATAAACTTTTGAAATTCTGGTCTGATGTTAGTTTTTTTTTCTATTTGCCCCAAGAGATGTTAATAAATTATCCTTAAAAGATGTTATATGCTCTTACACACAAAAAAGCAAAATGTATAAATTAACTTTGTGAACTTTTACATTTTTCATGGTACATATTACATCCATAAACTAAAATTTGCAAACCGTATACCCAATTGTGAATTATTCTTAATAGAGATGGAATTGTTAATGTTAGCCTAATTAATAACAAAAAGAATGGAATTTTGTTAAATTTCATGGAGAAATATTTTGTAAAGTATACGTATTTTAAATTGAATGTATTCTTTGAATATGTCTTCAGGGAAAGGAAAGAAACATCTCTTATTGTTTATGGTCATGTTATAACGTGAACATTCTTTATGTATATTTGTTGAAATTTGATGTTAACTTTGAATTAATAATTTAAGGCTATATATACATTTAAATGATTATTTTTGTGTGCATTGAAAGGGTTTACAGCTGCCACAAGTATATCATCATCACTTATGTTTTCGTGTCAAAAAATTTAGAAAGGTAATGAAAGCTAATATGATATTAATTTTTGTTTTTTAAATTTTATACATGCATATATATTTCCATGTAAATCTGTTTAAAACAAAAATGTCCTATTTAGAAGACTGCAGTTTTATAAAATTAAGGTTATTATTAATCAGTTAATTTATTATAATGTAAGAGCAGTTGTTTTAATTATTTATTATTTTAATAACGGTGCATGGTGTGTGAAGCTGCTCAGTGGGTGGCGGTACTGCACTAATAACGGAGAAAGGGCGGGACCTCTGTTAATGTGGGCGGGGTTTGTGACTCTGGCCCCTCCCATCACAGCAGCGCCGCGCGTGTCAGCTGAAGTTTATCCCTCCGCTGCTTCCGTTCTCGCTGACAGCAGCAGCAGCGGTAAAGATGGACAGAGACTCTACGGTCCGCAGAATCAGAGCCCAACAGTACCAGAACCAGCAGCAGATCCAGCCGGACTTTCGCGATGAAGCGGCCGCGCTGAACGGGCTCCGCAAGCGCAAGCTGAAGCCGGAAGTGAGCGCCGGGCTGCTGAGCGAGAGTTCCGCTGTGCTGCTGCTGCTGGGGTTCGTGATTCTGCTGTGGGTTCTGGTTCTGCTCTCACTGCAGCAGCTCATCATCAGCAGCCCAGGACACTTCAACGCGCTGCGGGCCAGGTACACTTTACCAAGAACACCAGGCTACTGTGCTGTTTACTATGGTATTACATGAATCTTCAGGAATACCTTTAATGAATACTATGGTAATACCATGGTAAATGAGCATAATGCCATGGTTAAAAACAACTGTAGTGTTTTTATAATATATCATGATTGTTTATGGTGTAATAGAGTCTATACACATTGTAAGTAACATTTTAAAGGTCTTTATATGTGTACTTTTATTATATGTGACCCTGGAGCACAAAAGCAGTCATAAGCAGCACAGGTATATTTGTAGCAATAGCCAACAATACACTGTATGGGTCAAAATGATCTATTTTTATTTTATGCTAAAAATCATCATGTTCCATGAAGATATTTAATAAGTTTCCTACTGTAAATATATCAAAACTTAATTTTTGATCAGTAATATGCATTGCTTAGAACTTCATTTGAACAACTTTAAAGGTGATTTTCTCAATATTTAGATTTATTTATTTATTTTTTAGCACCCTCAGATTCCAGATTTTCAAATAGTTGTATCTCGGCCAAATATTGTTCTATCATAACAAACCATATAAATCAATTAAAAAAAAAAAAAAAAAAAATGGACCCTTATGACTAGTTTTGTTGTCCAGGGTCACATATATTAAAAAATAAGTAAGTTAATAATTATATTTTAATTTGTAATATTTAGAAAGAAATTACTCAAGTCGTTTGTTTACTGTAGTTACTACTGTTGTTGTTGCTATAGTTACTGATGGTACTATTGTTTATTTGATGGCTGATACAATTTATTACCGTGTTACTGTGAGAACAGTAACTATTGGATTAACTATGGCTTTATGACTTATGAGAAATTTTTATCAACTTTAAAGCATGCATAATATCTGTCTGCTGGGTTTGATTATACCAGAAAAAAAAAAGAACAAAAACATTTAAATATTGAGGGGATAAGAGGTTAATTTCAGTATAACTTGTATTATTTTTCATGTCATACAGCAACTATCTCTACAAACAAAGAAAGTCAAATGAAAAGAAAATGAAGTTTGAAGATCTTTTAAGTAAGTTGCAAAATATGAAACTAATTGTTTATTGTTTTAAGCTTGAATTTAATAAAACGTTTGCATATAACAAAACTTAAAAAAAAAAAAAAAAAAAACTTTAAAAGTGACTAAAATGTGTTTATCTTCCAACCAATAGTAAAATAATGTGAGTGTTATGCTTAGGATAAATACTTCAATAAGCTTTCCACTTAATAATACGAGGATTACAACATCAACAATATATGTCTGTTTGAATTTGATTAGAGGAACATTGTAAAATATATTGCAATATTAAAAAATAATGAATTGAAAATAAATATTAATAAATATGAATGATTAAATAAAATTAATATTAATTAGTATATAAAATAAAAATAATTATTGAATAAAATAAAATAAATGGAATATTATAAATAAACTGTAATATAAATAAATATATCCAAATAAATGTAATATAAAAATAAAATAAAAATATAAAATTTAGGTGGTAACAAGGATATTTTTAGTATTTTTTTTTTTTTTTTTTTACATATTCTGAAAATCTATTTTCTAATGATGCATAAAGCTGGTATTAAATGAAAGTTCATGATCTTATTGTGAGCATTTCATCCGTGCATATAGAATGGAATTGAATAGATTAGAATAGAATAATCTTTATTGTCATTATACACCGCTACAATGAAACTCTATTTGGCTTCTTCGCTGCAATTAAATAAGAGAACTCATTAAGAACAAAACTCGTAACCTTTAAGTAAATAAATTAATATAACTGAATAAATAACAATAAAATAAATAAAAAACAGTACATGTAATTAAGTTTGTGTTATGATGATATTTGTGTGTGATAGGAAGCATCTGGAGCAGATCACGAGCGTCGGGCCGCGGACCGTCGGAAGTCCAGAGAACGAGATCAAGACTGTGAACTACCTGCTGGACCAGATCGAGCAGATCCGGACTGAGAGCCAAACCGGTCCTCACTCCATCACTGTGGACGTCCAGCGGCCCACCGGATCCTTCAGCATCGACTTCCTCGGCGGATTCACCAGCTATTACGACCGTGTGACCAACATCGCGGTCAAACTCGAGCCGAAGACGACCGCGCAGCACTTCATGCTCGCTAACTGCCACTTTGATTCAGTGGCCAACAGCCCGGGTACGTAACTACAACGTTTAATCAACGCTTCACAAACCAACCGAGAGGAGCTTGTTGAGTTTTTATGATTTAATGTTTTGTCTCAGACTTTTTTCCTTAATTGTGTCCCTGGAGCACAGAAGCAGTCTTAAGTCGCTGGGGTATATTTGTAGCAATAGCCAACAATACACTGTATGGGTCAAAATTATACATTTTTATTTTATGCCAAAAATCATTAGAATATTAAGTAAATATCATGTTCCATGAAGATATTTTGTAAATTTCCTACCGTAAATATATCAAAACTTAACTTTTGTTTAGTAATATGCATTGCTAAGAACTTCATTTGGACAACTTTAAAGGAGATTTTCTCAATACTTTGATTTTTTTGCACCCAAACCATACATCAATGGAAAGATTATTTATTCAGTCAATTTAAAAAATTGACCCTTATGACTAGTTTTGTGCTCCTGGGTCACAATTTCAGTGCTGGTGAGACTTAATGGAGATCTCAGTTACGTCTCATTTAAGTTTAAACTCTGATACAATATCTGCTTCATGTCTGAAGTATCAACATGTTTTTGCTTAAGTTTCTTTCAGTAAAAACTATTAAGCTTCATTAAGTGAAAGAGAATAAAACATAAGTCACTCTTTCTTAACCTGTGAGACATAAATGAGACATAATTGAGAATCACATTACGTTTTTACCTTTGTCTCAGATGTTTCTCCTAAAAACACTGCACTGAAGTAAAGAAGGGAAACATGAAAGCAAAGAGTTAACTCAGTAAAATGTTATTGCTCAGAATTTGCTCTTATGAGACTTAAACTTGATCTAGTTGAGAGCCACAGCTGTCCAGTAAGAGCTGTAAAATGAATGTCTAGCAGCTCAGATGATTTGATAAGAAATGTTTGAGTTCATATTCAGCAAATCTGACTTTTGATTCCAGGTTTCTGTATCTGAGCACAGTTTGAGACGTTGAGATCTTTTCTGAAGCGTGAGATTATTGGGGTCTTTTTAGGAGAATCGTCTGAGATGCAGATATTAGCGAGATCTCGTGTGACTGGGAGTCTAGTACACACTGTTCTTTGACTCTTGAGAAATTATTCATGGCAGTTATCTTGACGTGATGTAATAACCAGTGAAGGCTGCTGTGGAAATCCATATTTCTTCATCGTGCCGTTTGTCTCTGTTTGCTTGTGTTTGCTGTTGTTCGGAGTGACAGTGATCAGATCGAGCAGTTTAAGGTTTCCTTGTGTTTGGTGTCTCTGTTCTTTGACTCGTGTTTCACGTCTTTCTCATTTTTCACTGTGTTTGTGTCTGATGTTGGTTGCACATGGATGGGCATATTACATTATTTGCATTGTTTCGTCCTTATTACTAAAGCAACGTTAATATCAGCGCTGTTCAGTCACCTTTGTTCTGAAATCCTGATCCGTAGAGAATGAGGAAGTGAAACTGAACAGCAGGATTATGTGTGTGTGTGTGTGTGTGTATTTGCATGCTGAGCAGGCCTGGTATCTGTTTTTCCTGAGCTTTACTGCTGCTCTCAGTCAAATTCACACCACAAACACCAACCACACGACGACAAACCTCAGTGAATGATTTGAGTTATAGAGGGAGAATAAGTAAATCCTCACGAGCTCACTGTAAGGATTCTCACGAGTCTCAGATCTGCTGATGATGATGGAAAAGATGCACGAGCGTCTAACAGACGTCTAACAGTGTGTGTGTGTGTGTGTGTGTTCCAGGAGCCAGCGATGACGCCGTCAGCTGCTCTGTGATGTTGGAGGTTTTACATTCTCTGGCGAATCTCTCCACGCCGCTCACACACGGCGTCATCTTCCTGTTTAACGGAGCCGAGGAGAACATCCTGCAGGTGAGAGGTCACGGCACATCTGACCTTTGACCTCTGACCTCAGAGGGGTCAGACTGTCGTTCTTTGCAGCTGTCGTAATTCAGGACTGATTTTCATGTGTTAAACACGGTGTTATTTAACTATTGTTGAGATATTATTATAGTTTTTATTAATATTTTGAATTCATTTAAATGCTTTCTGTTTCATTTTAATTTGTTACCTTTTTTAGTAATTTGTTTAGTAAATTGTCATTACTATTATTATTATTATTATTATTATTTTTAAATATGTCTATATAGCTTTTATTAATTTTATTAACTTAGTTTTAATTTGTTATTTTAGTGCATCAAGTAAAACTTAAATAAAAATTTGAATGTTGCCTTGGCAACTAGCTAAAATAAGTTTATAATGTATGTTATAGTTTTATAATTTTATAAGTTTTTAAATAAGATGTTTTATTTTATTTCCCTTAACACTTTATTTCAAGTAATGGAGTTTTAACTTATAGTTTTAGTATTAGTTAACTATAATAACCCTCTGACACACACAGATGCATATAAAGGTTGAGTTTGAAAGCGTCTCTTTCTCTCTCTCAGGCCAGTCACGGCTTCATTACCCAGCATGCCTGGGCTCAGCAGGTGCGAGCGTTCATTAACCTGGAGGCAGCAGGTGTGGGTGGGAAAGAGGTGGTGTTTCAGACAGGTAAACACTCACACCTGTGTGTGTGTGTGTGTGTGTGTGTGTGTGTGTGTGTGTGTGTGTCAGAGCTCAACACCTGCAGCACATCAATACACCTCCTCTGTTGCTGGGCAGAACAAGCCCCAGAATTAAAGGGCCAGCGTCTCCTGTATTCACTCTCCGTTCACTCACCCTCATGTCACTATAAACCAGCAGGTCTCAACCGCTTCTCAAATAATATTAAATAATCTTGTAGCCTCAAAATGGCTCAAATGATTTGATAAAAAGCATGGAAAAAAGCACTGAAATCAGCTAAAAAAACCCTAAAAATTTAATTTTTTTTCCAGTCATATAAATGGCAAAATGAGTCCCAGTTTATTCAAATTCCCTATTTGTTTATTTTAATTCACTCCCTCAGCAACTGTTTTTTTAAGCTAATTCTAACAGGATAAGCAGGATTCACACTGTCTTCTAGATTTCTAGATTCTGAAAACTCATTAAATTAATAAAATATTTTTTTATATCATTTAAAAAATATATTTTTTATAATATTTTTTTAAATAAAGAATATTCATATTTCTAGTTATGGCAAGCTCTGATTTTTTTTTTTTTTTAACAGTAAATCAGGTAAAATTGTAAAATTAATAAAAAAATAAATTGTTAAAAAGGAGCCCTGATGAATATTCAGCTATTAGAACTTCTTGAGTCCTGAAATCTAATTGTTTTAGTTTTAATTATAATTATTCAAGTTACTTTTTTTAATCTATGGACACTCCTAGTTTCTGTAAATTAAAGTTTTGAAAACAAAACTGTCATTACAGCAAATATACCATATATGTGACCCTGCAGCACAAAAGCAGTCATAAGCAGCTCAGGTATATTTGTAGCAATAGCCAACAATACATTGTATGGGTCAAAATTATACATTTTTCTTTTATGTCAAAAATCATTAGGATATTAAGTAAAGATCATGTTCCATGAAGATTATTTGTAAATTTCCTACCGTAAATATATCAAAACTTCATTTTTGATTAGTAATATGCATTGCTCAGAACTTCATTTGAACAACTTTAAAGGTGATTTTCTCAATATTTAGATTTTTTTGCACCCTCAGATTCCAGATTTACAAATAGTTGTATCTCAGCCAAATATTGTCCGATCATAACAAACCATACATCAATGGAAAGCTGACTTATTAACCTACTTCAGACCTTGATGTTTAATCAGTGCAACACAATAGCAGATGTTTATCAGATTGTTCACGTCTGTTTACATTCACTTTCATTATATGGAAAAGAGCAGCGTGAACATTCTGCCAAACGTCTGAATGTGATTGTGTCAGGTCCGGAGAACCCGTGGCTGGTGCAGGCGTACGTCCGCGCTGCTGTCCATCCGTTCGCTTCAGTCGTGGGTCAGGAGGTTTTCCAGAGCGGCGTTATTCCCTCAGACACAGACTTCCGCATCTACAGGGACTTTGGGAATATTCCTGGTATGAGATACTCATTCACACAGTCTGATACACTCAGATTCATCTGCACCGGCGATGCTTTTATTCAGTCAAATCACAATAATATTTAAAATAACATTATTCAGTTTTTCATCCAGCGGTGTGTAAAGTGTTTGTCCTCTCTGTGCTGTTCTGCAGGGATTGATCTGGCGTTCATAGAGAACGGTTTCATCTATCACACTAAATATGACACTCCGGAGCGAATCCACACCGACTCCATCCAGAGAGCAGGTGAGACGCTTGATGATTCCTCAAATACAGGAATAAACCCTCATCTGATTCAGAGAACGAGAGAATGAAGACATCTAGATGCTGACCAGAGAAAAACACACACACACACACACACACACACACACACACACACACACACACACACACACACACACACACACACACACACACTCGTCTGTGTGTGTGTTATTGCTCAGATCAGCAGTCTCACACTCTTGTGAGTTTGAGCAGATCAGCAGTAGACTGATCCAAACCCAGATGTGTCTGTCTCAGAGGGTCTTTATGAATACAAATAATAATAAAAAAAAAAAGTCTAAATCTTATAATAATTGGGGAATAATTGGAAAATATCATCTGTCTCTTGCTGCTTAAGATCATCTTATATAAACACTTTCATAAGTTCATATACTTTATTTCTGTGCTGCTGAATTCAGTTCAACTGAATCACTAAACAGACTCCGTTAAAGATAGCAATGTTCAGTAAATAATTCTGTGAAAATAATAATAAGTAATTTTGTAAATAAAAAAGTTGTTTTGATGATAATTGTTTTGATAATAAAATAGTGTTATTTTCTTAAGTTACAGTATTAAATTAAAATTATGAATACGTGGTAATATTATTGTGAAGAGTAACAATACATGTAATTACTAATAATAACATATAATAATCATCATTAATGTACTATAATATTTTTACATTGAAATTAGTTTTAATAACAACATATTATTATTATTATTAATATTATTATTTAGTTTTAATATTGTTACTCATATAATTTTAATAATAAAAATATTAATATGAATACATGCAATTACTGCTAATAAAATATAGCAATAATAATGAAAAAAATATTACTATTATGTAATTACTATTGTTGTTATTAAATATTATATAAAATGTGATAGAATTATATTTTATTATAATTTTAATTATTATTATGAAATAAACATATACAAATGTATTTATTATTATTATTATTATTATTATTATCCAAATGAATAATGCATTAGCCCAGCTGTAGGCAGTTTATGATCAATATGCGAACAGAACTTGTTGCATTAATGTAGTATTACTCTGATGTGCGTCACGTGTGTTTACTGTACATAGTTTATTTAAATGTGGCTCATCCAATCAGAATTGAGACTCTGATCAGAGGTCAGTGCTGCTGTGCTGGATGAATGTAGTGTGTGTCCGTGTTGGTTCTGCCGTGTCGACCGCGTCAGTGGCTCAGTATGTGAGTGTTTGCTGATGTCCTGATCGAGTCAGAGTTAACAGACTCTAAAGGTTTAAAGTTTAAACTCTCCGCTGTAGAACAACAGTAGCTGTGTGTTTCAGCAAATCAACCTCAGGCATCAGGACAGATGCATAGAAACCACACGAATGTGAAAATATGATTGCTATAAAATAATCAAAAAATTCAATAAATGAAGATAATTATCTACAAAACAGTAGTGATATTTTTCCTACAATCATATATTGACAGTAGAGATGGATGTGTGTTGAATCTGTTTCCTGTTCCTGTGGTCTCCAGGTGACAACATCCTGTCTGTGCTCACACACCTGCTGATGTCAGAGCAGCTGGCTGACTCATCAGCGTATCGCCACGGTAACATGGTGTTCTTTGATCTGCTGGGCGTTACCGTGGTAGCGTATCCCGCTCGCGTCGGCACCATCATCAACTTCCTGGCCGCTGTCGCCACGGTGATCTACCTGGGCAAGAAGTACATGATAAGTAGCAATGCAGGTGCGTGACGGATGTTTAAGAATATCTCTATCAAATATCACAGTAAAAGAGCTTATATGATTGCTATATATTTTTTTAAGTAGGGTTACAATTTTTTGAAGGATAAATATTGAATATAAAAAGTTTTGAAATAGCCTTTGCTGCGAATAATTCATTCATTCATTCAATTAATTAATTAATTAATTAATACAAATTAGACATTTTATTTATTTTAACAAAAAATTAAATATATTTTTTTTATTATTAAATAAAATAAAACTATTTATTTGTTTTATTTATTTATTTTAGCACAAAATCAGCATTATTTAAATAAAACGATTTATTTATTTATTTTAATGTCACATCATAGCATTATTTAAATTAAATAAAACCATTTATTTATTCAGTTTAAAACAAAATCATAGCATTATTTAAATAAAATTAGTTAATTAGTTAATTTATTATTTTAACACCAAATTATAGCATTATTTAATTTAAGTACATTTATTTATCTATTTCATTCCAAATTGTAGCATAATTTAAATAAACAATGTTAACTGTATTTATTTATTCATTTGTTTGTTTGTTTTGTTTATTTAATGCCAAACTATAAGATTATTCCAATTAAAAAATATATTAATTTATTCCATACGGAATTTTAAAATGTATTAAAATAAATTTGTAATAAACTATGTTATGTCTGATAACTGATATGCTAATATATCTGTTTAATTAAAGTCAATTCTGATGAATGCTACAAGTACAAACAGGCATCATGATTTTGTAATGTGAATAATGAACAATATAAAACAGGAGGAAGTAGGGTTGCTTAAGGTCAGGCACGAGATACTTCTTGTAAAATTTAAATTTCAATTCCTTTGTGCACACCTTTTTTTTTTAGGTAGCTATTAAAAATGTATTTGTCTTTGAATCATTCGTTTAAGAGATTCACTCAAAACACTGATTCATCCAGTAATGACTCGAGTAAATCTTGAGTGAGTCATTGAATCATTCCATTCATAAATTTAATGAGATTTTGTTCTTATTATTGTGGTGTATTAATGTTTGCTGTGTGTGTGTGTGTGTGTGTGTGTGTGTGTGTGTGTGTGTGTGTGTGTGTGTGTGTGTGTGTGTGTGTGTGTGTTGTGTGTGTGTGTGTGCAGGCGGCCGGTACCTGCGTGATCTGGCGTGTGCGGTGTGTGTGTGTGTGTTGAGCTGGTTCGTGACTCTGCTGACGGTTCTGATCGTGGCTCTGCTGGTCACCCTCGCCGGTCGCTCCATGTTCTGGTACACACACTTCTACGCCGCCGTGTGTTTGTACGGATCCGCCGCCGCCGGAAAGATCCTGCTGATCCACACACTCGCCAAGAACCTGTACTACGGGGTGAGACACAAAACACACCTCACATCCATTCATCTGCCCTCAGAAACACACTTCCAGCCCGAACTACACTCAGCTGATGTGACCAATCCAGTCTGAACCTGAGCGCTCTGTAATATTCACAACAATTTATTTATGTATTCATAAAATATGTTTTAGTTACGTCATTACTGATAACTGATATGCTGGCTAATATTATTAATCTGATTATTTAAATAAAAAATAGTGCTCTCAAACAATTAATCGTGATTAATCACATCCAAAATAAAAGTTTTTGTTTACATAATATATGTATGTGTACTGTGTATGTTTATTATACAGTATAACACATACAATAATGTATTTACTTGCATATATTTTTGTATTCTTTTATTTTATATTTAAATATATTTAACATATAAACATAACATATTTTTAGTGAATATATACATGCATATACGTAATAAATATACACAGTATGCACACAAAAAAATATTTTTTGACAACACTAATAAAAAATAATACAATAAAATAATTTATTCAACACCAAATCTGTTCTTAAAAATAAATAATACCACATTTATTTAACATCAGTAAATTTTAATTGTAAATAATTTTAGTAAATATTTAGTAAATAAAATATTTATTAATTAATGCCAAATTAATGCCAACTTATTTTTAACTCCATATTGATACCATTATTTAAGTAAATAAAAAATCACTGAATTTTAAATAAAATTCATTTTTTTATTTGTTCATTAAAAAAAATCAGTTAATAAAATACATTTTTAATAAATCACTGGTAACTGATTTGCTGGCTAATATTACGAATTACAAATATTATCTGTTCATTATTTAAATAAAATAAAGTTGTTGTTTTTTTTAACAACATATCAGTAGCTTTATTTAAATAATAATTAAATTAAATAATAAAAGTATGAATTAATTCCAAATCAGTTGCATTATTAAATAAGTATAAAAATATATACGTTTATTTAAATATTCAATAAAATACATTTACAGTTATAAAATATATTTTTAATAAATCATATTATCATATGATAACTGATATGCTCAGGAGTTTATCTTTATTTATTTATTTATTTATTTATTCCAAATCAATATCATTATTTTTTTTTTAAATTCAAATCAAGTGAAATTATTTGTTATTACATTTTTTTTTTTTTTTTTTTTTTTTTATTTTGTTTACTTGCATGATCAATTTCTAAATGACATTTGTAAGGTTTGAGACGTTTGTAGGACGTCTTTGAAACAGATGAGCGTCTGTAAGGACTAGTTACTGAGTGCCTGGAGTCACATGAAAGGGTTTTTTCTCATGGGTTTGTGTTTCCACTCATATGATCAGTTATGTTGATCATTACAGTCACCCGCGGCTGTTGTTCTGTGAATGTCACCGAGGGTCTTTACCTGCGCGTCCGGTTACTAATGACTAATTAATCAGCCTAAAGACCCAGAGTTCACTGCTGCGTCTCATTAACACCACTGATGGAAATACTGTTTAGCATTCATTTCATTCTTTATTAATGTAACTT
Organism: Acrossocheilus fasciatus; assembly: GCA_036784905.1. Classification (NCBI taxonomy): domain Eukaryota; kingdom Metazoa; phylum Chordata; class Actinopteri; order Cypriniformes; family Cyprinidae; genus Acrossocheilus; species Acrossocheilus fasciatus. The sequence goes on from CM071958.1 coordinate 1,784,963, forward strand.
TTCATACGCTCTTTTGAAGATTTGAATCATTAAATGTA
>CM071958.1:1790000-1852500 GCA_036784905.1 Acrossocheilus fasciatus
TAATCGCAGTAAACAGTCGTCAGTGTGCTCAAAGTCCAGCTGCTTGTTTGTTTATTCATGTTTGAAGCGCTGAATGATTATTCATGTTTGTATTATTGTGGGAGTGAATACGGTTTAAATGTTCTTCTGGACTGAACTGGATTTGAAGCCTTAAAAATGAGCTTTAACCATTATTATTAAGAAGTTAATCCTTGTAGATCTCATGTCAAATTTGAGCTTTTATCATCTGATGGTTGGATCAAGACATTGCTTTTTCTTTTTTATTTTTCCGGTGCATTTCTGTTTTGTTGAGGTTGAGATCCATAAACTAATTCAAATGTTTCTCCATCCCAGATTTCAGATGAATGTGGAAATACGACTGTTAATGAATGTTTAATTAATCTGCGTTAGTCTTTTTGTTTAGTAATGAAAGTCGACATGCGTTTGGGAGAATGTTCAAGGAGCATTATTTATGAACGACAGGCTGGTGTTTATTTCACACTAACCTGGCGTCGTTACGCTTTTACTAACTTCACTAACAGCTGCATGTCTGACTTGAGCAAACAAAAGCAATGAGACACAAAATCTGCACATCACTGTAAAATACAGTCATAATAACTGTGATCACGTGACAAATCTGTAAATATTTTTGATAGCATTTGACTCAAACTAGTCATATTCTGGAATGTTTTGTGACACAAACTGAATGAAACTCATTTCTTGTCACATAAGAATCACTTGATTGATTGTTCATTAATGTCTTTTAGAGGTTGATTTAATTTTTTCTGTGTAATTTTAAGTCTTGTTCATGTTAATTTATATCATATGCTGTACTGAATTGTTCTTCTGAGATGAATCATCTTTCTATTACAAAAATCACTTTTGCGCTCCTGTCATTTTTTTCTTGTCTTTTGTTAAACTAAAGATTTTTTAAAATGTTTTTGAAAAAGAAAAATGTAAACAAACATTAAAAATCACCATCAGTCAACTCAAAAAATGATGTTTTCAAACTATTTCTCAGTTTTTTTCTTCAACTGATGTTTGCAATGGTTTTGAAAGGTCTCTTCTGCGCACCAAGGCTGCATTTATTTGATCAAAAATACAGAAATAATGAAAAATTATTATAGTTTAAAACAGCTATTTTCTATGTGAATATCTGATGAACTGTAATTTATTTCTGTGATGCGCAGCTGTATTTTCAGCATCATTACTCAGTCTTCAGTGTCACATGATCTTCAGAAATCATAATAATATGCCGATTTGCTGCTCAAGAAGCATTTCTGATTATTAGCAATGTTGAAAACAGTTGTGCTGCACAATATTCATTAATTTGAAATATAAATCTTTTGTAACATTATAAATATCTTTACCGGCACTTTTGATCAATTTAATGCATTCTTGATGAATACAAATATTTTCTTAAAAAAAAAAAAAAAAATCCCACAGTAAAAATGCTTTAACCAAAAACATCTGAAACAGAAGAAAAAGAAAAAAAAAAAAAAAGCACACGTTTAAAAAATAATTTATTGTTCTTTATGTACAGGAAATATAGAAAACAGAGTAGAAAAGTTATTGTCCAGGAAACTCTCTGTACACTGCATTGAGAAGAAACTTTAAACTGTACAGATGAACAACTCAAGAGTACCGACTCACACACAAACCCGCAGAAACCAGATCAAACCCTCAGTCCACGTGAAACCACATCATCAGTCCTGTGACGTCAGAGGGATTGTGGGTAATCTGTACCATGAACGCGTCCGTGAAGCTCTTTGGTTTGTGAACATGATCATCAGGAATACTGCGAGGAGGAGAAACCGCAGAAACCGCTCCGTTGAGCTGGTTTTATGGGGTTTTGGGCACTTGTCAGCTGGTTTGGGAGTCACTGAACCAGATTAAACCAGTTCAGACCGGTCTAAGCTGCTTGTTTGAGCCGTTCGGGGGGGAAACAAAACAATAAAATAAAGATGCATCTCATTAAAGCTGCTAAATACTCAAGAGACCGACTGTCAATAACGCATAAGAACTACAAGTAGAAGAATAATAATAATAATACAAAGGCATTGATACATGTAGATGATTTGGTCCGTTGTGAAGGCAGCGCTTATGAGACGAATACTGAACACATTAATACTGACGATCCGTTCACGTCTCTTTGTCCTGCTGCTCAAATAAATACACACAAACCTGCAATAATTCAATTCAGAAAAACAAACAAAAACATCATTGCAATAATGCAGTCAGCCGAGATCTAGGTGATGAAAAACTGCTTATTTGAGATTAATAACATGGCTGTAAAATAAGATTGGGAAATAAATAATGCATGTGCTTGTCTTGAAGAACAGCTCTGATGTTTGGTCAGTTCACGGATCACAGAGAAGCACTGAAGCAACACGACTCGCAGCTTAAAAACTGATAAAACCTGCCAAACATGATCCGGATCAGACTGAGACGATCTCAAAGAACACGGGTGCCAGGCTGATAATTCACCATCAACATTAAAACATGAAGCCGTCGTTCAAACACAAACTCAAACCAATAAAAACACGCTGATCAATAATCCTCAGATTCCCACAGATCTCATGATTGGGTGTGAAGAGGGAACGACCGCGCTGCCGGGCCACGGCCGATTCTCATGCACCGCAACAAAATGCTTCCTTAGTATTTTTGTCTTTTGAATTTGTTTTTTTTTTTTTTCAGTACAAATATATAAATATTATTCAATTAAATAAAAAATAAATGAAGTGAATTCATGATATCATATATATATAGAGAGAGAGTGAGAGAGAGAGAGAGAGAGAGAGAGAGAGAGTGAGAGAGAGAGAGAGAGAGAGAGAGAGAGAATGAAAAAAGTGATTTAAAAAAAAAAAAACAATAATTATGACTTTTATCTTAATTGCAAAATAAATTATGCATGTGTTTGATTACATCAACAGTCTGAAAACTGATAAATAAAGTGAGTTTTGGCTTAAAACAAGAAAAAAAAAAAAATCTGTCATTTTAGGGTCAATAAAAAAAAGAAAAAGTAATTTTCCATGTGAATTATGTTTATTTTTTTTGACCCCTCTGGCAGATATGTTCTTGTTTTAAGCAGAAATTAACTGAATTTTGTTATTTAATAATTTTTTATTAAAACCCAAAACATATATATATATATATATATATTTTTATTTTTTTGTTTGTTTGTTTGTTTGTTTGTTTGACTCAATTTTGATTGTTTATCAGAAAGATTTTATTTCTCGATGAAATGTATCTTGATTTCTGAATGTTTGTACTGGAAAAGATAAAAACAAAAGACAAGAATACTAAGAAAGATTTTTTTGCAGTGTGGAGGTGAAGAGAGCAAAACATGATGCTGTTGACCACAGGATGTTGAAAACACAGCAAAACACACAGGACACTGCAGTGTGGACGAGCAGGAACACACACACACACACACACACACACACACACACACACACTGGAGGTGTCAGGACAGCGTGCAGTCGTAGGATCCCTCCTCCAGCGGCTCGTCCTCCGGCTCCGGCGGGGTGTCGTCCAGGGGCCGGGCGCTGGCTCCGGCGGGGCCGTCCGAGGGCAGCGGGTGAGCGGCGGTCAGCTCCTCGGCTCGGGGCAGCAGCAGCAGCGGAGGCTCGCTCAGTTTGGACGCTCCGGTCGGCTGGAAGGCTTCGGGCTGAACCTGCTCCACAGGAACCTCCAGCAGCTTCAGCAGCTGCGGACGAATCAGGTTCAGGAACGGCTTGTAGCCCAGACTGACAGCAGAGAGAGAGAGAGATGAAATATTGATTTGATGGCATAATGTAAACAGGTTCAAAACAAGACTTTTGTTTTTGTTGTAAGAAACAATGACTGACACTACATATGGACGTAGTGTGGAAAAAAAATAAAAATAAATAATATTTGACCCCCACACTTTTGAATATATATTTATATACTGATATGAAAAAAAAAAAAATATATATATATATACATATACATACATACATACATACATACATACATACATACATATGAATATAAATTGATATATAGTTATTCATATATATTCAAAAGCATGCGGTCATATATTAATTATTAATTGTTATATTTTGTTTAGTTATTATTTTACTGTTTAGATTTGTTTCTATTTCAAATAAATGCTGTTCTTTTGAACTTTCTATTCATCTGTGAATGCTGAAAAATAAAATGCATCACAGTTTCCACAATAATATTGTGCAGCAAAACTGTTTTCAACATTGATAATAATCAGAAATGCTTCTTGAGCAGCAAATCAGGATCATGTGACACTGAAGACTGGAGTAATGCTGAAAATTCAGCTGCGCATCACAGAAATAAATTACAGTTTACATTATATTCACACAGTTTTAAATTCCAATAATATTTCACAACTTATACTGTATTTTTGATCAAATAAATGCAGCTTTGGTGAGAAGAGACTTCTTTCAGAATCTCTCAAAACTCTTACAGACTCCAAACTTTCAAAATTTGGAAAAAAAAAAAAAGGTTAACATTTTACTATAAATGATATAATTTTATTTTCTCATTAAATTTATATTTTGAGACATTTAATACATTAAATCTGCCATTCAAACCCTGTCCACTGATACTGACCAATCAGACGAGGCCCACAGGTCGACAGCTTTCAGACCGGCCCGGATGCTCTGGACCGTTTCTGGTGGCACTTCCGGACTGTCCAAAAACCCCACGACCTGCTTAATGACGCTGGCGTCTCGTAAGATCAGACCAACGATGACGCACCACTCCAGACAGCCGGCCTCCATGAAGACGTGCAGCAGATACCTGTCAATCACACTCACGTCAGCATCTCGTTATCAGACTGCTGCGCAAACCACTCGACTCCTGCCAAATAATGAGTGGAGAAGTCGTCTGTGGTCGCTTGCATTACATTCATCAGCCTGGAGTGACTCACCGCAGCTGCACCTGACTCTTATGTGGCCCTTTATTGGCCAGCTCCATGGAGATGTGCTCCAGCTCTGATTGGCTGAGACTGAGGGAGGAGAAATTCTCGTCGACCATCGTCCAATCACCATCCACCATTGAGCTGGTCTCAGTCAGGTCCGTGGCTGAACCGATGCTGCACTCCTCTCCTGATAAACGGAGAAAAATAACATGAGACAGACAGAAAAATAGAGATACAGACACACAGACTGATTTTACGCAAACCTTTGTTGATGAGAGGAGAGAGAAACGCCTCCTGCGTCTGCGGCCCTCCGTGAGAGGAGGCGGAGTCCAGTTCCTTTGAGACCGCCCCCAAACTGTCCAGCCAGCTGTGATTGGCTGTGGTGACCTGAGGGGGCGTGGTGTCCATGTCACTGTTCAGCAAACTGTCCGCAGACTGAGACTTCAGCAAACGAGAACTTAACACTAATGAGAGAGAGAGAGAGATCATGTGATTGGTCAGTCATAACTCATATACATATAGTCTGCAGCAGTTACAAACTTTTTTTTGTTTTTCAAATTATATATAAAATTTAGAGATTAAAATAATTCATGTATATTCATATATATATATATATATATATATATTCATATATATATATATATATATATATATATATATATATTCATATATATATATATATATATATATATATATATATATATATATATATATATATATATATATATATATATATATATATATATATATATAGTTAAAATATATTGAATTAGATTTTTATGTTTTATTTTTTTTGTTTATATGTAACATTTACAAAATTTAGAAAATAAAAATAAAAATGTATTTTTATTCATTAAAAAATAATTATATTTAAATATAAAATAAAATGCATTTTATTTAAAAAATAAAACACATTTTTATTTGTAACTTTTTATTTATATTTAGATATACAATTTAGAGAGAGACAAAATAATTATATAGGTGCGTGTAAATATGTATTCTGTGATTTTCACACACCTGGGCGGCAGCGTCCATTCTTCAGCGGTGAGCTAATGGAGCATGCTGGGATTACAGGAAATGGCCACAGGAAGTCCTTGTGCAGGCATTTGAGGGCAGTAACAAAGTCGTCGATCCGTGCAACCCGCATGCGCTCCCGACACAGCCAGCCAATCAGCTCGAAGCCCAGCTGAGCGGAGAAACAGCCCAGATCACGCAGTCTGATCTGCTCCAGCAGGTGTCGCGCGTGACGCCACAGCATCATATCAATGTAGAGATTCTCCGCAGAGTCACTGTCCTTACACCAGCGCTCTCCACTGATGACACACACACCATCATCATATAAACTGAACCATGTTGTGTCTCACAGCGTTGGTCAAGTTACTTCAAAGTACAAGGTACTAGTAATTAGGGCTGCGTGATTTAGAGAAAATCGAATTGTGATTGCAATGGGGAAAAAAAAAAATCAAAAAGCAAGAACAACAATAATAATAATATCATCATCATAATCATCATCATCATCATCATCACCATCTTTAAAATTAAACCAAATAAGATATACTACTATTTATTTAAAACAAAAATCACTAGAATATATTATAATGTTTATTATATTATTATACATTTTTTACTGGAAAATAAATTAGTAGTATTTCAGGAAAATATAATAATAATAATAATCATAATAATAATAAAATTTTAGTTTATAGCACAACTGTAAAACGACAATACTAATATTTATGGCTGTCTTAATTTTTTTTATTTTCAAAAAAGCTTCCCTTTTGTTGACAACAGCAGGTTTAGAAGTGCTTCTCATTGCAAGTTTGAAAATGGTTTATTTTATTAAATCCTTTGTTTTATTTACATTACAAATAAGGCTGTATGACACTGTCAGAGGTAAAACAGTGTTGACCAGCAGCATTTAACTACATATTTTGACGAGAATAAACGAACAGGTTCAATTGAATGAACTGTCCAAACAAACTGATTCACTCAAATGAATCAGAGAGAGTGAGTGTGTTACTGTCTGAGACAGATTTAAATCACGTATGTCGTGTTACCCTTTGGAGGACGGTCCAGACGGCACGCTCAGGGTCTTCTGCAGGTTGAATTTTCCTCCAGCGATGCTGTCGGCCGACTGAGAGAGACTGATGCTGCGGTTCCTGAAGAACTCGAAGCCGCCCGTGGAGCTCTGCTCCTGCAACACACACACACACACACACACACACACACATCAGCACAGGAGCTTCAGCATGCAGCATCTCAGCCTCACACACCATCATCATCTCACCTGAGGGGTGGGTGTGCTGGGCGGAGTCTCGCTCTCCCCTGAACCAATGGCCTTCAGGAAGCGGATCATGTGACGACACAGATCCCATTTGCCCTGTTCCAGAGCCGTGTTGAAGAGCAGAGTGGCGTGTTGACGGCTGACCGCCGGAACCTCCATATTCTGAGAGAAAAACATACAAATGCAATAAATAAAAAAATATATGGATAATTACACTCAATTTGAAAATATCTATATTTTGTGTTGACTAGACAGTCTTAAAATTGAATTTTTAACTGATAAAACAAGCTGCATTACAGATAATGAAGCTACTTCACATTCTCCTTAACAGAAATAATTGATTAAAAATAGGTAATTAAATGATTCATTAAATAAATTAATTAAATAATAACAAAGTTACATTGCTTGATTTAAGAACTGCATCCAAGGTAGATTTAAAGGTCACCTTTTATTCAACATATGGCTCAAATGTAAAAAATGTTAACAAATTAAGTTCTTTACGGATTCAGTATTTTTCCCCACCAGGAGCCTAGAGTTCAAAATTTAAGATTAATAGGTAACATTAAACATTTATTTTTGATTGCACTTAATTTTGATTTGCTGAAATATTCATTGTTTTTACAAGTCAGAAATCATGTCATTTAAGTTTTAAAGTTCACAATAATTCACAAAAATGCATGTTAATTTGTAAGAATTCATCCTTTTAAAAAAAATTCATACACATTTCCAGGAATTTTAAAAATGTCAAACTTAACAAAAAAAAAAAAACTATTTAACATATTACAGCCTTTGTGATTTGATAATTGTACTAAGCCATATTGTGACTCGTGCTTTATTTTTGATTAATCGTACATCCCTACTAGTAATGTAACAATACAGTTCATGGACCAGAATTAAAGGGGTCATATGATGTTGCTAAAAAGAACATTATTTTGTGTATTTGGTGTAATGCAATGTGTTTACATGGTTCGAGGTTCAAAAAACATTATTTTCCACATACTGTACATTATCGTTGCTCCTCTATGCCCTGCCTTTCTGAAACGCACAGATTTTTACAAAGCTCATCGTTCTGAGAAGCGAGGTGTGCTCTGATTGGCCAGCTATCCAATGCGCTGTGATTGGTCTAATATCTCAAGCGTGTGACGGAAATGTTACGCCCCTTACCATGTCGTGATGCTGTGTGTGTGACGAGACTAAAACAATAAAACCCATTACAAACGAGGCATTTGTTGCACTCAGGGAGGACATAATTACTGATTATAATGACTTCACGCTGTGTAAACATAATATGTCTGCATTTGTGATCGGAGAAACAACAAGCATTACTCTACACTGCTCAAAACTCGCGTGTGAATCGTCAGTAGCAAATTCTTTAAATAAATAAATCGAAACATACTTACAGGCTGTGAGTCAGAAGAGCAAGACTGTCCTTGCTGGAATTGCCCCACTTTATGGTGTTCACAGCCATTCACAGTGTTAAATTTTATAAAGAATATCTCTTTGGGTTTGAGACTTCAATCTTTGCAACTTTAGAGATTTTGTGTGTGCACAAACAGCTTGTAACACTTTAAACATGTAAACTTGTAAAACATGAAATTGCATCATATGACCCCTTTAAAGAATCTTCATTTTCTGAATCGATTCAATTGAATCAATTGAACTAAAAAGAATCAGACATCCCAAAGCTACTTTTATATAATTTAAGCTTAAACCAAGCTTTTTAAAGTGCTTTTTTGAGCTCATAAGTTTGTAAGAAGTTGAACATTTTAATTTAACGTGTCACACCACAGAACCGCTTCAAGTGGGTTGAACTACTGAAGACAGAAAAGATAAGAATGTGTGACCACAAAACCAGTCATAAGGGTCAATTTTTCGAAATTAAGATTTATATATCATCTGAAAGCTGATTAAATATGCTTTCCATTGATGTATGGCTTGTTGGGATCGGAACAATATTTGGCTGAGATGCAACTATTTGATAATCTGGAATCTGAGGGTGCAAAAAAAACAAAATATCGAGAAAATCACCTTTAAAGTTGTCCAAATAAAGTTCTTAGCAATGCATATTACTAATCAAAAATTAAGTTTCGATATATTTACGGTAGGAAATTTACAAAATATCTTCATGGAACATGATCTTTACTTAATATCCTAATGTTTTTTGGCATAAAAGAAAAATTGATCATTTTGACTCCTACAATGTATTGTTGGCTATTGCTACAAATATACCTGTGCTGCTTATGACCAGGGTCACATATAAATGGTGAGCAGCTACAGTTAAGAGTGATTTTAAGTGACTTATTTCAAACCCCAAATTTTTAAGTATTTTTAAGTATATGTTATGCATGCTGTGCATCTCTTGAAGTTTCCGCCTGACCTGCAGGATGATCAGGTAGGATGCAGCTGTGTCCAGATCCTGCGCCATCAGGCACTCCTCGAACAGGTCTTTGGGGTTCCCCACAGCGGCGAACAGGTAGTTCCACAGCGCGTATTCGGTCTTGCGCGCGCAGTGCACGATGGTCTGCAGGAAGAGCGGGAACTCGGTCACGAACTTGGCGACGGTGGGCAGCAGCGGGTCGGGGATGGGCTCTCTGGACGTGGCCTCCTCCTCCAGCACCACATGCACCATCAGCTCCAGAACGTGAGGGAAGTAAGGCAGCGTGGCACAGGACTGCGCCAGCATCAGCGCCTGCTCGCCCAGATTGCGCACCAGCAGTTGTCTCAGGATGTGGTGGAGGTAGATCTGAGATGTCCGCTCCACCGTGCAGAAGGGGAAGAGCGCCTCCAGCGAGGACGAGCCGGGCCCGTCGAACAGCACTGTCTCGTTGGAGGCGCCCAGGATCAGAGCGTCCTCGAAGAGCACGGTGAGCGGGTAGATGTTGATGTGGAAGGGCAGCATGATCCTGCGTGACAGGAACGAATGCGGCTTGCGGTGGTCTCTCGGGAAGAGAGGAAGCCACACCTTCATCCCCGCCTCACCGCATGAGAGCCATAGAGCCTCCATCAGGTGGCGTTTCTTGCGGTTGCTGCGGCAAGTGGTCCAGACGTTCTCTACACACTGAGCCAGAACCACCGGAGGACAGAACGGAAGCTGACGGAAGAGGACAGGTAAAGGGTTAGCTCATTAATAGGGATGCCCTCTAATAGTCAACTAACCGTTAGCCCAGAAGAGGCTTGGTTGACCAAAATTTTATTCGGTCACAGAAAGAAAAAAGCCTAAATAAATAAAAATCCACATTGCCAAAGTCACGCAGATCGTTAACAGCTGATCTATGTGGTAGGCTAATACAGTACATCGTGCAGGACTTCCAAACGCTCGCCTATCATTCACTGACCTCAAATATGGCTTATCATCTGAAATAAGTAAGTAGCAGCAACTTTACAAGGCCGCTCAATCTAATGTTAACCTAGAAAAATGTGCGTTATTGAAGTGTTTGCGAGGAGCGTGAAAGCTTAATAGCACTCGCTGCAGGACAGATGGAGGTGCTGGTGCACTCACTTGCTCTTAAAATACTCCGTAATTTTTGCTCAGACATAAGAATAATACATCTTTTCAAATCTGTAAAGACTATGTTTATTTTTGTGCAACCACAGTAACAACAAAACATTGCACTTTTGTAAAATAATGAAAGCAATCAGGATGCACTTTCTGCTGTCTCGGTCTCTGTGAACTCGAGCGCGAAACTCTGTGTATGTTTGCCTTACAGACATATAAAAATATAGTGTGTGTGAAATGTCTACTTTCAAATAAATCAAATCAAATGGAAGACAAATATTCTCAGATTATGTAATCTGTATGAAACATGCGTACAGGCGCATCACTACTGCGGAGATGACGAGTCAGTGTCTTAAATAAAAATTTTAGAGTGCAGACCAATTTTTGTAAAAATGTATATAAAATAATAAAAACATACTGTATAACAAATAAATAAAGTAAATATTTAAAGAGAGTTTGAGAGCACAGGGAGTGGGGTGTTCTCTGCAGAATTACGAGTAATGTAGTTTTTCACCAGGAATTCTGCTGTTAAATGTGATTATTTTAAAAGAAGTTGAAATAATGCAGGTTGATGGATGATTAACAGCCTTGTAGCTCACAGTAGGTCTGTCTTTAATGGTTTATGAGTGGTCCCTCTATGGAGAAAATGAACGGGATTTTTATTTCTGTAACCCAACTGTTGCACTCTATGGGATCAGGATGAGGAGCAGGGCATTAAACTCACCAGCTTTGTTTGATTGGCCGGCGTGTCCTTCTCTCGTACCTGTGGGCCGGATCGGTCTCTCTGCAGCATGATCAGCTGACCGGCCAAATTCAACAGGATACTCTCAGCCGAACAGGCCTGACACACACACACAGACACCTCATGAGTATAGATACATGTGTATGTGTTTATGTACTGTATGTATGTACTGTATGCATGTATGTGTTTATGTACTGTGTGTGGGAGTGTGTGAGTACCTGCTGCGGGGCTTTGAGCGTGATGCCGGTCTCTGTCCGGACTGACGTGAGGGTCACAGACACCACCAGACCGGGGTGAGGAATATACCGGGACATGGAGACCTCCTGCAGCAGCTCCACACTGGCCGACGGGTTCGGACTGATGACAGAGACAGAGAACAATCAAGAAATGGTCAAGATAAATACAAGAGATATCCACACATCTTCCAAACCGCTCATCCTACATGAGGAACATGAAACGCTCTGAGTCATATCTATGAAGCACCAAACTTGAAGTAATAGAATTAAATCAAATTATTCAAATCAGATACCCTCCATCACAAAAAAAAAAAAAAAGAAGCTGTTTAGGAAAATCAGGGTTTAGAAAAACATGATTGATGCATCAGCTCATTCAAAAAAGAAAAGACACATTATGAAATGCTAATTATTGCTTTATAAATAAATACAAAAATAAAAATAAAACAAACAAGCAAACAAACAAACCCCCAATAAGATTTTAAAATAATAATAATAATAATAAATCTACATATACATGCAGAATCTTTAGCTCATTTTTATTTCTAAAGAAAATAAATATATTAAACAAGTATAAAAACAACAAATAAAAAAAATAGAGTGACTTTGGAAATGTTCATTATTAAAAATAAAAATAAATAAATATACATACATACACATTAAGTCAAATTTGGAAATGCTGAATTATGTGTGTGAATCTTGTTGCATGCGTGTAAAAAGCAAAACCACTAACAATCTGACAAGTATATATTCCGCAAATATCCAAGTAATGAAAGAAAAAAAAAACACATGCAACAAGGTCACAAGTTTGTCTCTTATATAAATATATAAATTAATTTAATCATTTAAATGTAGCACTAATTTTGTGAAAGTGAATGTCATGACACGGTTTAATAATAAGTGTAGTGTTTTCATATATTATTACAACATAAATAAGTACAATTAATTCCTGATTATCTATTTAATTATTGGTGCTCCATGTATGTGCATGTATGAATATGTGTCACCTGTCGTGTCGTCTCTCGATGCTGTACAGGCAGATGGAGCAGTCGGCCCGGAACAGAATCACCACGTTACGAAACACGTTCAGCAGCAGCGTGTCGGCGTGAAGTTTAGTGACGCTGGCAAACGCGTTATCCAGGTTAGATGTGCGCACGTATAACCTCAGCTGCAAACCAAGAAAAACAGGAGTCAATTAATCAATGAACGGTTCAATCAACACTGATGAATCAGAGGAATGTTTATTTAATCGTTCTTGCCTCTTCCTGCCGGTCAATGAAATTGTAACAGGCAACAACAACAAAGTCGTCCCACCACGCGAGACCTCCTGTCACCATCATATTCTGCTCCTGAAACACACACATAAATGTTAGAAAGTTTCCATCACACAAGTTATTTTCCTTTCAAATGAAAAGACGGTGATGTAGGCGCGTTTACCTGTGTGACGTTACCAAACAGTTTCCATTTTCTGGTAAATAAGGAGTAATGTGCAAATCCACGTCGGCCAGCTACGGCCACACACTGACCAGACCAGTCTATAGCTGCGAACTACACACACGCACGCACAGAGATTAAATAACTCGTTTCATTAAAAACTAAGTTTTTAGTTGACATTTATTGAAATGCTCATTAACATATCCCCGCCCACATTTACATAATCACATACTCATTGTACAGCAACATCACCAGCACTGCTGACTGACAAAGTGAACTACACAAGTATACAGAGGTTAACCAATCAAAAAAGAGGTCATTTACATGTACAAAGGTACAGCAGCATCAGTGTGTTTGTGTTTAAGAGTCAGAGGATGGAGAAATAGTTACCAGAAACTAAACTGTAAGACAAGAAAGCTGTACTAAGATGCACAGACTTAAAGAAATTGTTCACACAAAAATTTGCTAAAAATTGACAAACTCATCTACATCTTGGATGGCAGTGAATGGGTGCCGTCACAATGACAGTCCAAACAGCTGATAAAAACATCTCAATAATCCACAAGTAATCGGCATGACTCTAGTGCAAAAAGTAACGTCTTGTGAAGTGAAAAGCTGAAACAAATCCATCATTAAGACATTTTTAACTCAAATCCGAGTCCATAATAACGTTTCCTCCAGTGTAAAAGTGCATCTCCTGTTAAAATCAAAACCAACCCACATATTTGTTTAGAGCTGTTTTGGCTTGTAAACAGTGCAGATTTCTCTCCTGATTCAGACCAGACCACTTTTTCACTGGAGGAAGCGTTATTATGGATTATGGACTCGTATTTTAGATAAAAACATCTTAATGATGGATTTGTTTCAGCTTGTGTCTTCTCCAGATGTTAACTGATGGACTGGAGTGGTGTGGATTATTGTGATGTTTTTATCAGCTGTTTGGACTCTCATTCTGACGGCACCCATTCACCGCAGAGCATCCGTTGCTGAGACACTGATACAGAGACACATTTCTCCAAATCTGATGAAGAAACACACTCATCCTAATCTTGGAATGACTTGAGGGCGAGCACATTTTCAGCTAATGTTAGCTAAACTGAACTATTCCTTTAAGAGTTGGTTCTTACCCTGATGGGCCAGTTTGTCTCTAGATATGTGCTGTGAATCTGCAGAGAGAGGAAACACACGTGTCAGACTCTGATTTTCTACAGTGAATGTGTTTGAGCTCAGTGCGTGCGATCATGTACCTGAACCACCTGCCAGTGCTTGTGGCCCAGTAAAGTGCTGAGACCCTGAGAGAGAGGGGTGGACGCTGACGGCTGACACACCGGACTGCCGCTGTCCCGAGACGGGCTCTTATCCGACACACCGTGAGCCTGAGTCGGGTCTCCACAGGTCAGATACAGACGATCCTCTCCATGGAGCAACACCTGCTCCTGATTACTCTGATCACACACAGACACAAAACCTCACTCACTGATATCTGACACACATCTGATCATGTTGCATGTGCGTAAACAGCAAAATCCCTCATGTGGGCGTTTCTCTCACTGTGCACGGGTTGACGGTCAGCGCGCTCTTAATGAACTGAAACTGCAGAATGCCGGCCTGCTGGAGTTTCTCGTCTCCTTCCGCTCCGTTGGGAACAGGAGTCGCGTCTGTGCAGCTGATCACCCACAGATGATATCCCTCCACACCCCAGCTCTGAAACACAATCACACAGGCATTAACAGACACGTTTCTCAAAACTGACTTACATGGTATATGTGACCCCGGAGCACAAAAGCAGTCATAAGTAGCACAGGTATATTTGTAGCAATAGCCAACAATACATAGTATGGGTCAAAACTATCCATTTTTCTTTTATGCCAAAAATCATTAGGATATTAAGTAAAGATCATGTTCCATGAAGATATTTTGTAAATTTCTTACCGTAAATATATCAAAACTTCATTTTTGATTAGTAATATGCATTGCTAAGAACTTCATTTGAACAACTTTAAATGCTGATAATTAAAAAAATACGATGATATATCGGCCTTGGCAACATGTTGGTTGACCACTACCACGTTATTATCATTAACTAAAACCAGGAAGAATAAACACATTCATTATAAACAAAATAAACATTTACTGATTTTTGAATATTTCCAAGTTCCAATAGTTCCAAGGCAACATCTCATTTTTGTTTAGTTTAAGTTTAAGTATTTTAAGTTTAAGAAATACTAAAATAACACTAACTAAATATACTAAAACTTAATAAAAACTATATAGATGACATTGACTAAAACTTCAAAAATTTAAATGAAAAGATAAATATAACATCTAATTCAAAATATTAACAAAAACTAAAATAATATACAAATAATTCTAAAATAAGATTGATACAGTACAAAAACACGCAGAATCAAGAAAAAAAAAAAAGTGTGATGCATTCTAAGAAAACCCACCACATGGTGAAATTTGACCTATTATAGACTGATACCACATAAAAGCTGGGTTCAAGCCATTTCCAAAACGGTTTATTTCGTCCATAGCTTGAACGTAAAAAAAGTTACGGTTATCTGAAGTTGGCTGATCACCATGATTTTCAGGAACAGAGTTTTGAGAAAAAACGGTTTAAAGAGAGTCAATGAAAATAAAAGCACAACAGTCAAGTATCACAAGTAAAAGTCACTTTACTGTGGTAAAAGACTTATTTTAGTCACTGTACATGTTGTAAAAAATACAAAATGACCCCAAAGAATACACAACACTTGCAAACATTTGAACATTAAGTATATATCTGTTCATAAAACATCACAGATTACAGTATGCATCTCCAATTCTTCTACTCTGTATTTACAATACATAAGCACACACAGTTCAGAACTGTTTTGAACTAAATGAAAGTAATGCATAGTGTTAATATGAAAATGGTGCTGGTGAACGGTCTTTGTAGTGTTAAAGGCACCTCTGCAGCTCGTGTATAAACTGCTATTTTTCTGCACTAAACAAGTGAATTTTGCCAAGATATTTTCAGAGATGATAGACAAGAATACTAATTTAACGAAAACCCAATTTTGACAAAAAAAAAAAAGAAAAGAAAAAAAAATTTTTTTTTTGAATTTCCTGAAAACGTCCCAGTGCGCCATCCGACGGGTTTTCCTAAATCGTATCACATGAGATTGCGACTAAAAGACCATGTTTGCACACTCACCATAGAGCTGATCTTCAGAGGCTCTTTCTTAGTGCCGTCCGAGCGATAGCTGCATCAGGAAAACAAAGAAACCCAAGCAGAATCTCATCATTAGTGCTGCCGCTGCTGGAGTGAGCTTTGTTTAATGGTATTGCTGAGGCAGTAAAGCAGCGGCGTGAGTGTGTTTGTGCGACTCACGCGAAGTCCTCCCCGAGCGTGCAGATGAGATGAGCTCCAAACACACTCCACAGAGACAGACCGCCACAGTCCCACGTCACCATCGCAACGCTGCAGTCCGGAGACCATCGGATCATCTTCACAGCACCCGTCTTATTCCAGATATCTGCCACGAGAGCAGAGAGAACAGCACAGAGACTGAATCATGGGAAATGTTGTGTTGTTTTTCCCCAATATCTTTATTACCAATGAACACAGACAAAATATACAAATGACTGCGCAAATGCTCACTGAACCCAACAACAAAAATACATTCAAAGAATTAAAAAACTGCTCCAATATTACACACAAAAACACAGATACACACATATAACACTATATAATAAACATATAACACTATAATAAATAATACTAAAATAACACTGCACTGAATATTCATCAATAAAGTGTAAAACAAAGGTTTCTAAATTGTTTAGTTATTGCAAATTATTGTCTTTAATTTAATGTCATGCCAGATATTTTAATGGCCAGTAAAATATGAAAAGAAAAATAAAACATTCCAAAAAAAAAAAAAAAAAAAATCACTATTAAACAAAATTTAAAACTAAATCAGACAACATTTAATAAAAATGAAGAACTTAAAATAATCTGGACTTTAGCTAAAAATCCTAGAATATGGCAGGAAAAGTTTCAGCATTAGACATCATATCTAAGGACCATTCAAACTGTCTAATAAATGATACAGAGAAAAATAAGACATTTGTGATCTATATAACAGCACTAGCTGGAATCTAATAGGCTGCTTTGTTATGGTGTTTTATTTCAGTTCATCAGGTTAAAAGCTAAAAAACAAAAGCAGCTAGTCACTGATTTGACTCAACAGATGTGTGTCAGATGTTCATGTTCCCACAGCAGCCATCAGGGGGCGTCAGAGGACCAGAACACAACACTCAATCAGAGAGGATTGTGGGTCTGAGGTCAAACATACTAACAGCAAATAAAAGGATCATCCTGTGTGCGCCAAAGGCTGCGTGGCTTCTGTGGATTGTGGGTTGGACTGATGCCACTTCCTGTGGCTTGACTGCTGTTTAAAGTGTAAACATCATGAGTGCTGAGTGTGTGTCTCACCTGGGTAGTGTTTCGGGGTTAACTCCAGTTTATGAGAGAGCTGCATCGATCCTGTAGAGCTGTCAATCATGTACACCAACACTGACCCGCTGCAACACACACACAATAAACAGGGTTCACACACTCTGGACTGGATAAAAAGTTTGAGAATAACTACACAAAAATACTACCATAGATTCACTACTGTTCAAAAGTTTGGGGTTCATTTTTTTTTTAGGTAAAGAAAGTACTACTTTTATTCATCAAGGACACATTAAATTGATCAAAAGTGACAGTACAGACATTTATAATGTTCCAAAACATTTTTATTTCAAATAAATGCTGTTTTTTTTAACTTTCGAATCATCTGTGAATCCTAAAAAATAAAATGCATCACAGTTTCCACAAAAATATTGTGCAGCACAACTGTTTTCAACATTGATAATAATCAGAAATGTTTGATGAGCAGCAAATCAGCATATTAGAATGATTTCTGAAGATCATGTGACACTGAAGACTGAGTAATGATGCTGAAAATACAGCTGCGCATCACAGAAATACATTAGTTTAACACATATTCACATAGAAATCAGCTGTTGTAAGTTGTAATAATTTTTCACATTTTTTTGATCAAACACACACAGCTTTGTAGAGCAGAAGAGACCTCCTTCAAAAACATTAAAAAAATCTCAATTATCCAAATTTTGAATGTTGCTTTTCATGACTTTTCACAACTTTAAAGGGTTAGTTCACCCATAAATGAAAATTAGCCCATGTTTTACTCACCCTCAAAGCATCCTAGGTGTATAACTTTCTTCTTTCAGAAGAATCCAATCGGAGTTATATTAAAAATATAATATAAATTGCTTGCTCTTCTAAGCGTTAGAGTGGGAGTAGGCGGGTGTTTTTGTTAACAGTAGTAAAATAAAGCGTGAGCATCCATAATAAATCGTGCCTCACACGGCTCCGGGGGAGAATAAAGGACTCCTGCAGTGAATCCATGCTTTTTTGTAAGAAAAATATCCATATTTAAAATGTTATAAATACTTTTTTCTCACTTCTGCTGACTGTCATGCGTGCAAGGAGGCCTTTATTCACCCCCGGAGCCATGTGAGGCATTTATTATGGATGCTCGTACTTGCTTTAACTACTTTTGGACTGCTGAACAAAAACACCCACCTACCCCATTATAAAGCTTGAAAGAGCAAGGAAAATGTTTTATAACTCCGACTGGATTCTTCTGAAAGAACAAAGTCATATACACCTAGGATGCTTTGACAGTGAGTGAAACATGGGCTAATTTTCATTTTTGGGTGAACTATCCCTTTAAAATCCTGATATTTCCAGATTCCCTAAATAAAACTCTGTAAAATCCTCAAAAAGCAAACAACAGCCACAGAAATATACAAAGATACACACGACTGACATAAACACAAAACTTTAAAATGATAACTGCACTTCACACACACACACACACACACACACCTTGCGCATCCGAAAGCCATGAGTCTGTATTTGTTGTTGACGGCGACACACGTGCCATCAGAGACGTCTGCGGCCCAAACACCCTGCAGCTGCTGCAAAGAAACACACACAAACCCAATATTACCACATCAACACAAACATTACACAAACTAACCAAGCGCTGCCACAAGAGGCGCTACCGCAGACGTGAGCGTGAACTCTTCTTCTGCGGTCAGATCAACTAGAGCATCTTGCTGAATAGTTCAAGTTGGCTGACATGTTTATACAGCAGCAGCTACCAGAATAATAATAAACTCTCTCTTACGTCTGTGGCGAGTCTGTTTGCAGTTGGCGTGATGAATCCGATTCGCCCGTCATCAAACACGACTGCAAATCCATCCAGCGTAGCGCAGTACTCCATATCCCGAATGTGAACACCGTCCAGATCTAAACACGGCCCTCCTAACACAAACACAGACACGTCACACCAGACAAACACACGTGTGTTAATCAGTCAGGAGCGTTTGGAGTAGGGATGGGCGATATGGGCTTAAAAATATATCAGGGAATCTTATGCATCCACTAAGAGACAAAAAAAACCCTGCTTCTTTAGAGAAAGGTATTATGAGAACAGTGTTGTGAGTGTATTACTGAGTACACATGTAATGTAGTGAGTGTTTAATTCATACGGCATCACAGAAGACGCTCCAGGAGAGCTAGAGAAATTTTAACTGATCAAACCTGAAGACAATAAACCTACAACTGCAACAATACATGGTTTATCTGTGTTCTTCAAGCAATCTTGGGTATTTTTATGAGGATAATGGATATTTCTAATGCAATGCTAATTGTCATAGCCTTTATCACTGTATATAATACTATAAAATAGTATGATTTCTACCTCATTCTGTGATATGAAACCACATCTGATCACAAAAAGTTATTATTTCAAACACTCGACTGATGTTATGAAGTTAATTTGGAGAAAATGCCTGTCAATAAATGATGTGTGTGACCCTGGACCACAAAACCAGTCATAAGGGTACATTTTTGGAAATTGATGTATGGTTTGTTAGGATCGGACAATATTTGTCTGAGATACAACTATTTGAAAATCTGGCATCTGAGGGTGCAAAAAAAAATCTAAATATTGAGAAAATCACCTTTAAAGTTGTCCAAATAAAGTGCATATATTTTGATATATTTATGCAAGAAAATTTACAAAATATCTTCATGGAACATGATCTTTACTTAATATCCTAATGAATTTTGGTATAAAAGAAAAATGGATAATTTTGACCCATACAATGATTTCTTGCTACTTATGACTGGTTTTGTGCTCCTGGGTCACATATTTGTGAACGGGCTCATACACATGCAAAACTGTATTGCACACGTGCTACTGTAGTACATTTATTCATCGCACAGACATATTCATTTTTTGTAGCACTGTACAGCCCAAACCAAACCAGTTCCAGGCATAAGTTTACAGGTATATCGCAAATAATAAGATACCGCCCACCCCTAGTCTGGAGAGTGATGGAGAAGCGTGTCTGACCTCTGGAGGACTGCAGGTCGAGGGAGAACGGGATGGTGCACAGGTTCACTGCTCTCCGGCCGTTACTCACACTGTCCCAGTGCAGCATGTGCAGATAACCGTCTGCTGTCGCCACTAACAGATCCTCCTGCAGCGTCTGCAGACTGACACACACACACACACAAATCAGTCACTAGATCATCAACACACATCACACTTACAAAAATATATATTCCTCATAACAGTGCATTAATGTGAACTCTAAAATAAGACCAATTAGGAACGATGAGGTGAAAGCAACAAATGAAACTCTCATATCTGAGCTGCTGCTTCGTCTCAATTCCAGCTCTGCTCACTCCAGACCCGGATTCTTACTGTGAACTAAAACTAAAACTATTAAATTATTTAGTTTCCTGAAAGAAGATCAAATCTAAATATTAAATAAAAACTAAATGATAATTAGAAATGTTGTACTGGAAATAAACTGAAATGAGTTTAGGATTAGCATTAAAATGACTGAAATTCAATACTGAAACTACAAGTCAATAAAAACTAAAACTGAAATAAATAAAATAAATAAATAAATAAATAAATGTAAACCCTTAATATTAATATTAAATAATATAAATTCTAAAAAAAAAAAAAAAAAAAAAAAAAAAAAAAAAGATAAATGCCAATTCAAAATGTTAATGAATACTAATAGCATATACACAAAATGCTGAAATAAAATGTTTATTTTTGGCATGTTTATCTTCAATAAAAATGTATAAATGTGGGTGTATTACAAAAATAACACTGGACACACGCATATGCATACAGATGATATATAATATATTACACAGATATATAGATGTGTATTTTTTCCCCAGATTGATTCAGCAGCTTGAGCTCTATTTCTCTGGGACTAATCAAAAAGTTAATGAGTGTCACTGATCATGTGACACTTTGTACAGACGGTAAAATGTTTTTCTTCCAATGAACCTCAAGTTGCTCTTTGGCTCATTCAGAGAGAGAGTGTGAGTGTGTGTGTGTGTGTGTGTGTGTGTGTGTGTGTGTGTGTGTGTGTGTGTGTGTGTGTGTGTGTGTGTGTGTGTGTACCAGCTGATTGGAGCCTCCAGGTCGACGGGTTTCTTCATCTCTAGGGTCAGAGCAGGAGCACATTGTTCCTCCTTATAACCTGGAGTCACCTTAACACGAGCGCTGCCCCTATAACACACACACACACACACACACACAGAGAGAGAAGAACAACATAATCCGTTTAGTCTGAGAGCTCGTAATGCTTCATTACACACATTATAAACACACTCATAATCATTCCCTGTTCACTCTTATTGACAGATGATTACAGGAAACCTGCAAACAACAAGAGCACATCGACACACAGAGATACAGACAGAATGTGTCAGACACGTCCTGACATGACCAACACCGACCTGAACGCTGAGATCTGAGGAACTGCAGCTCTCAGCAGTGTGTGTGTGTGTGTGTGTGTGTGTGTGTGAGAGCATGTCTTTGCAGGAAAGTCGACAAATGCATGTTCTACTAGAGAAACATCAAATGAGCTCATTGTTCTGAAAAAGAAAAAAAAACATTTCCAGAGTCTGATTCTGTCGGTCAAACATCAGGATGCATCATGATTTTGTTTCGGCAGCCATGCCTAAAACCAAAACAAAACACGATGGCCACTGTTCTTCTCCTGAGCACCATACGTCAAATCAGTGTTTCTCAAGAGGAACATCAACAGGAGAAAGAACAATGACAGCATGACTGAGGAACAGTAACAGGAAGAGGAAGTGATGCTGGGGCGTGTGGATCTGCTGAAGCTAAAAGAGGAAAGGTCAAGAGTCACTCACTTGGGATAGACAGGCTCGTACAGGTACTTCTCATCCGAGCCTCCGATGATGTCGAACAGCAGGACGTATCCGTTCGCAGCCTGGAGAGAGAGAGAGAGAGAGAGAGAGTTATTTTCAGTTTAATTGTATTTATTTACTAAATAAATAAATTCATAACCTGAAAAGTGACAGACAGCAGGGAAATATAATGCTAAATGTAAATAATCAAACTCATGAAGAGAGTAGTTTGTAAGGAGAGCATAATAAACAGATAACAGAGGTGAAACATCCCATGACATTTGTTGTAGATTGTGTGTCCAAACAAAGCCGACAGTATTCGGCATAAATTCACCAACTGAAATTAAACAGATGAAACATGAACAGGTGGCTCGTTAACAAAACCTCACAAGTCAGCTGAAACCAGGAGGCAGGTTAAACAGGGTGGAAGGGTAAAGCACACGCGTGTTATCATCATGTGTTTCAGTGCCGAGTCCTGAAGCAGAAGCGGCTCTCCATCAGACTGTCGCTCCACACGGTAAATGTCAGGAATTGTACTCAGAGAAATGCCAAAAATGACAGAACGCTCAAAACACTTCAGACGAACAGAATGGAAAAGCCGTCACCATGACGACCGTATGCAAAAAAGGAGGGGAAAACTGTGAAACACTCATTAAGAACACTGAGATCTGAGAGAACGACAGAAACAAAGACGACGCCTACAGATCCAGATGGAAATCAAGAACATTTACAATCCCCCATTCAATACAAGACATGCTCCGACGTACTGTATATAGATCATCAAGAACGCATTAAACTGATCAAAAGTGCCAGTAAAGACATTTATAATGTCACAAAAGATGAACTTTCTATTCATCTGTGAATCCTCGAAATCACGATTTACACAAAAATATTGTGCAGCACAACTGTTTTCAACATTGATAATCAAAAATGTTTCTTGAAGCAAATCAGTATATTAGAATGATTTCTGAAGATCATGTGACGCTGAAGACTGCAGTAATGATGCTGAAAATACAGATTTGATCGCAGGAATAAATTACAGTTTAACATTCACATAGAAATCAGCTAGTTTAACTTATAAATGTTTCATAATTTTACTGCATTTTTGATCAAATAAATGCAGCCTTGGTGAGCAGAGAAGACCACATAGACTTGTTTTCTAGAGACAACTTAAAAAAAGCTGGTGTCTTTCTCGTTTCCCGTATTTTTCTAAATGTGCTGATGGTCTGAATGTCGCAGACACACGCTGCTCAGAGGACTCAAAATACTTCAGACACACGTGGAAAGACTGAGAGGTTCAAAACAAGTGGAAAAGGCTGCGAGCGAGAGCTTCTGGCAGCACAGATGATGGAAACACTGGAAGGAGACGCAGTGAAGAATGTGGAAGCACAGAAAGAGAGAGAGAGAGAGAGACGGATGAACTTCCTGTAGAGTTCAGTGCTCGGGACGGATTGTTCTCCACAGCTGGAGCGAGACGCAGCCAAAACTCCCAGAACCCCCCTCAAATGCAGCGATGCATCTGAAGAAAGTGCTGAGCTCACGCTCTTCTCTTCCTCCTGAACGCCGCTTCAAGTGGAGAAGTGGAGAAGAGGAAGTGATGCGTTCCTTAAAACACCACTGTGTGGCAGATAAGTCAATCTCAGTTTCTGCACTGTGTGGAGACTAGGGCTGGGTATCGATTCAGATGTCCCAACTCTCGATTCGATTCTCCATTTTTTGATTACATTCATTGAATATAGTTTTAATACAAAAGCTATTGATATTTCTAAACGTCAGTTTACAAATGGTGAATTAATAAAAAGAAATTCAGAACCACAGGCCTGTATTTTAAACCTATTCTTTTTTTGTATAAGGTCCTCTCTTAAACAATAATAGGGCCCTATAAAAGGTTCTTAATTTTTCTGGTAATCAGATGAAGGCATAAAACATTAATTTAATTTATCCTAATCAAATGAAAATTAAACCTTTTATTTTTTGGCAAACAAAGTGCAGCACAACAGAGGTTTACTGTTAAAATAAAAAATAAAACAAAATGGGATTATTCCTTTAAAAATAAAGATTTATTAATTTTTATTAGTAGTAGTAGCAGCATTGAGTCTTAAGACTGCTCTTAATGTTAAACTAAACTTTTATTTTGACAGGTTGCCGTGAGGAACTTGCAGCCGCTGTGTATCATGTGATATGACGGTAGTTTTCTCAAATATTAAACTGTAAAATGCTAATGAAATGACTCTCAGAGCAGCAGTGTGTTAATATCATCATATAGTGAGACGGCGGAAGATGAAAACACCGCAAGCGTCGTCCGCACTTTATGCGTGTAGTAAACAAAACAGTGTATCAAATGCTTCCACAGATTTTATTATTACTATAACATTACGAATCACGCGTATGGCTTTGTTCTTGGTTCTCATCAACAGTATCTCCGCCATGATATGCACTGAATGAATGAATGACAGGCTTTCTGTTGTAACATCACGCATCGGTAAATAAGAGTGGCATCTAGAGGAGAAGACTAATGATAAGAATCACATTAATCAGATCGTGTTTTAAATGTGTGCTGAAATAAATACTGGAAAAGATCAATTCGCGGCATCATTAAAAAAAAAAAAAAAACGATTAAATCGAAAAATCAATTTTTTGCTCATCCCTAGTCTCATGGATTTTAGTGAATCACTTCGTTCAGATGGTTCACTTCATTAAAATAACGAAAGAAATGATTCGTATAGATGCAAAAACAAACATACTGAAAGGAGTTGAAAATTAATTGAAATAAAACAAATTAAAACTGAAAGTAAAATGAATTAAAACTATTTAGAAATATTTCTAAAAATAATAAAAATGACAAAAGCACATACAATTACTAAAATATGAGCTAAAATAAGCTTCACGAATTAAAAGCTTAATCAAAATATTAATAAAAATTGCACTTGTATATAAACAATACTAATATAACATTACTCACAAATGCTTTGCAATATAAATCAATCAATGAACTGAGTCACTCTGATAACTAATTATTTCAAATTAGTTGGAAACAAATTAGTTGAGTTATATCAAATACAAAAAACAGTGTTATTATTATTGTTAGTAATTTTGCCTCAGCAGCAGATATAAGTTCAAGCTGAACTTGAAACTGAAATAAACTAAAAATAATTAAAACTATTTCTAATTTAAAAAAAACAAAATATATTAAACAAAATAGAAAAATACAATTTTAATAATAAAAGCTATTTCAAAATATTAATAAAAACAATAATAGCATATAAATAACAGTCTAGATGCTCCATGAGTGCAATATGTTTGATTATTGATTATTGCTTGATCTCCAAACATCAATCCTCTGTCACGCATCACTGATGACTGCTGTGATGATCTTCACCACCGGGTCTGATCGGGTCTCACACACACACACACACACACACACACACCCCAAATCAACAATCAATGCAGTCTGTCGTCATGGATACTGATGATGCATCTCTGAGTGACAGCTGTCATCAAACAGAGTGATGAGAGTGATCTCATCAAGACTCAGTCTACTTGACTTTCTTAACGAGTCACGTAACGGTGAGTGCCATCAGATCTCACAGAGACGCCACAGAGGTCACAGAGATCAGCATCAGACTCCACTCCTGCAGGTCTGAACCTGTGAGCGGCTGCAGACTGCTCAACTAAACACACCTGTCAGCAGCCAAACACAGACATACAGACTGAAGAGTGCAAAATGCACTAAATATATGCTAGATATCAGTCAGAAACAGCACAGCTTAAGAAAATATATTTTAAAATGTATTTTTATTTTGTTACAAATCTCTAAATATATTACAGCATGAGTGGGGAAAAAAAACATCCAATCATAAAATACATTTTGGGTGCATGTAAAATCTATTTTTAAAAATACATTTGGACAATATAAATATTAAAATGGGCCACAATTTATATAGTAATTATTTGCTTCAAAAAAAAAAAAATAAATAATAATAATAATTCAATCTTAAAATACAATTTGTACTATATAAACATATTTACATTATGCATATTTAAAAATAAATGGGCCATACATAATTCAATAAACAAATAATCTGCATAATTTTCTTTCAGAAATGTCATACCAAAAAAAATAAATAAATAAAAAAAACAAAGCAAGAAACACACTGAACTAAACAAGGAATTTGTGTAGAAAGACTAAAATTAAAAATAATAATAAAAAAAAAAATACAAGCTCACTAGGGTTTGAGCAGATCTACACCATCTCAAACACACGCAGTCATTCTAGTCTCACAAGACAGATGTTTATTTCAACAAACTAACGAGACAGACTTTAATATTTAGCGCGGTGAGAGCAGACGAACATCTGTCATCATCTGAATCATTCATGCAGATGTCTAATAACATGAAGCAGCCACAAACTCTCACAAAGCCTCTCGGAATGCCACTCCTTCCTGTTATTGCTGGTTGCTTAGCGACGGAGGAATCGCACGGAAGTCGCTGTTCAAACAGCAGCATTCCAGAAAGCAGCTGAAGAAAACGCTCCCGTAACACAAAACATGGCGAGAGACGCCAGCCGACGTTTTGCATTGCATCAATTTACACTGAACAGGATTTGAATTGTAATCAAAAGAGCAGAGAAACATTTGCATACCTGAGTGAAAGTGCTTTACATATCAGTTCATATCAAACACAAACAATATCAATTGAGCAATGTGTGGAGTACAGATTCTGGACCTTAAATACCTTAAAGTCGGCATGAATTCAAAATTGAAAACTCTCTATGTTTTAAATGGAATACTGTAGTAGGGATGCACCGATACCACTTTTTCCAGTACTCGCCCGATACCGATACTTTTGTTTTTAGTACTTGAAGATACCGAGTACAGATACCGATATTTTCATTGCATTTGTACATTTTTTAAATATTGGGTACAGAAACCAAAAGAGAATGTATAATGTTAGTTGGTTAACTTAATTTATCAAATAGATACAGTTAAACCAAAATTTATTCAGACACCTTCAACATTTCTCACATTAATAATATATGACAAGAACTCAGAGTTAAACCGTGTCAGAACAAATTCAGCTCGATAATATCAGATAACTTTGATAGAAAGGTATGTGATGGATTACAAATCAACCAAAATTATTCAGACAGCTGTTAGTATGACAATATTTACACAACTATCAATACTTTGTCAGGCAACCCTTAGCCTTAATGAACATCAACAAAGGTCAAAGAAGTGCGCGCGCTCGCTCTATCTCTCACTTGTGCATTGTTTTGCTTACTTGTTTTTGACATATCCGACTGAACTACAAACGTTCCAGTGATGTCTGTGAGAAAAGTATATTCACTCGACAAGCTCGCACATCTGTGCCGGCGCCCGCTCAATCCACTTTATAGCGCACATCAGCTATATAGGCATTAATACTGAATGTTTAACATTATTCATTGCATACATCTGCTTCGTAGACATCCTTAATCTCTAATAACTCCATTCTGCTGCCTGTTGTCCTGTTTCTTTGTCTGAATATCACACTTCACATGCTGTGGGGTATCCGTGCTTGGTATCGGGGCATTTTAACGAGTACAAGTACAGGAGCTCAGTATCGGGCCCGATACCAGTATCGGTGCATCCCTATACTGTAGTGTTTATTATAAATAAATTATCTGTGCGCTTTAATATTTTGTTAAGATTCATAAGATATAATTTAAAACAACAAATGAAAATCTGAAATAAAATCTAATCTAAAAATAAAAACATTTTAGAATTTAGTCCAGAATAAAAATGAATCTAATATTAACAAATAAAATAAATTGAAAATAAATTCTAAAATAAAATCTAGAAAAAAATAAACAACCTAAATCTAGAATAAAAATGAATAAAAGTAAAATAAGTGAATAAAAGTAAAATGAAGAAAAATTAAATCTAAACGTAAAGTCAAATTTAAAATAAACCAATCAATTTTGAAAAGAAAAATCTCAAATAATTCTAGAGTAAAAATTAATAGAACATAAAATAGAATATAAAAAATATCTAACTAAAAACTAGAAAAGATAATCTAAAATAAAAATGTATAATAAAATAAAATACTATTGTGGAGGGGGGAAGCTTGCATCACTGTAAGAGGGCTCAGATTACCCCTCTGTGAACAGGCTTTAACTGTCTATCACTACAGTCTGCGGTGTTTCTACACAACACTGTCATTAACTGCGTCTCTTTGTGTGTCCTGAACCGTTTGTTTGCTGAAGGATGATTGCAGGAGTGAACCGGACCAGCAGCGGATCTGATCCGTTACGTACACACAGGATAATGGCTAGTTTCCAAGTGTCTTATGAATTCTGATTACAGTCTTCAGTCATCGGTCACAGCAGGAGAGACGCACTGAAATCAATCATCCCAGCATACAGCTCTCTAACATTCACTCTGAAGCTGTACATGGCACTGGTTTCATATTTAAAAAAAAAAAAGCTATAATAATTAAAAAAATTAATCTGCACTTAAACTGTCACACTTGAATAATCACAAAGTGTTTGTGGTTGTGGTTTTTAGAAAGGCATCAGGTTGATCGCTCAGCACATTTACATACAGACAGGAAGATAAAAGCGTGAAAACACATTAAAAACGCTGCAGTCAGCCGTTCTCTCGGGCTGTTGATGTGGTGACAACAAACCAGCTCAGATTTGAGACGCACACCATTCTCCATCAAACCGCTGCATGTTTCTAACTTCCTCTCTGCTGATCTTTTGTGTTCCTCGCATGCAAAACAAACTCCAATCTAATAAATGAGTCCAAAACACAAACACAGACACGAATGCATCTCAGCAGTGCTGTTAAACTGGATCTGTGTCTGATGTCAGACACATTTCACATGCGTGTGTCGAGCGTTTCAGTCCCAGAAATAACACTCTGGAAATAGTCCAGAGCAGAAACACTCAGGGTTTGATTAAAGCATGTCGTCAGGTCCTCATTTACCTGCAGGAAACAAACAAAATCCTGAGATCTGACCGACGAGACGGAGCGAAGCACAGCAACCACAACAAAACTGATCAGATTCAACTGATACTCAACTAAACTTCAGCTCGAAATCAGTAACAGTCTCAGCACAGACACAGACTAGACTAGACTAGACCACACCATTGACTTTTACTGTAAGGACAAAAAAAAAAAAAAAAAAACATTTCCATAAAAACGACAGACATAAATATTGGTATTGTAATTATACAGTTGTAATATAAAACAAATCTATCATAACATTTTATCTTAAATAGTGAAATATTACAACAGTAATGTTTTATTTTTATTTTATGTATTTCTTTTTATTGTTTTTAGCAATTTGTATATTTAATTTGAATAGTAATATGTTAATTACTATTTAATTATATTACTATTAATTAATATGTATTATTATAACCATACTGAAATAGTCACGAAAGTTTGGCCAAATTGTCAAGCCCAATGACAAACAAACAAACAAATAAAGGACAAAATAACCCAGACATTTCTGTCAAACTGAAAGCTAAAAATATTAGTATTGTAATGCAAAATAAAATTGTTCTTATATTACATTTTATATATTATATTTTGTCTTTAATATGGTTATTTATTTTTATTTTGTACTTTTTATATGTTTTATTTAGCAAATGATAATAATAATAATAATAATAATAATTATTATTATTATTATTATTATTATTATTATTATTATTATTATTATTTTATACATATTATAAAATTATGTTTTACAAATA
This sequence comes from Acrossocheilus fasciatus, assembly GCA_036784905.1. Lineage (NCBI taxonomy): Eukaryota > Metazoa > Chordata > Actinopteri > Cypriniformes > Cyprinidae > Acrossocheilus > Acrossocheilus fasciatus. Next base: position 1,820,147 of record CM071958.1, read on the forward strand.
ATAAAATAAAACATATACATAAAAGGTAATTATTATGCAAGAAAGGTTATTATTGCCATATTGACATGTATTCACAAATTTTTGGCCAAATTCTGCAGCCCAAAAGACCACTAACACAATATCAGAACAGACAGAGCGCGCACCAGACAGCAGATGAAGACGCTGCAGGCGGGGAGAAAGACATCCATTATTTTTAGGATTGTGGGAATCTTCATGCAGGTTTTATCACTTGCAGCCCACACAACTCTGTTCGTGAGACGTTTTTCTGAGGAGAATGAAGTTCACTGAAGCTCCAGCCAATCACTGAACTCCTGGGAACATTTTGGACACAGCGCCGCCAGTATTACCCATGATGCTCCATCGATCGTAGCGGCAGAAGCTCACAGGCTGTGTGGAGGCGTCTGGTGTGTCGGAGAACAGACTAAACATCCCACAGCGGGCCGCTGCTATCTGCCTTCGCTCTGTAAACCTCTGTGCTGAGAAGAGATTTTCACGAGACACCAGCGAAAGATTAAAGCACAAGAGAGAGAATCCTCAGAGGAGGAGCATCAGATTTTACGAGCACATCAAAGAAACTGCTTGTACCGTTTCATCTACAACTTCACTGATAAAACACTGGCTAGAGCACACGTCTGTATCTTCCATTCAGACAGAAGCAGCATTTAGAAACATGTTGCCATGTCACATAAAAAAAATAAATATATATAAATAAAATAGTATGTGTTTTATATATATATATATATATATATATATATATATATATATATATATATATATATATATATATATATATATATATATATATATATATATAAAAATAAATACACACTTTTTAATTAATATAATTGCACAATATTTGGGAGCATTGCAATTTCACAAACATGGAAAAATCATTAATTTTTTTCATAGAAAATTTTGAAAACATGATTAAGTGTCAAAAACTGAGAAGGACCATTTCTTTGTAAAGTGATCTGGAACAGGCTCTTGATAAAAAGGAAAAACCGCATCAGAATCATTTGGTAAACACAGATATCCCATGATCCTCTGTGCTCTCATTTACAGTATAAACAGAGGAAATCAGAGCACTTCTCTCTGGAATATTTTGGAGTATTTACTACCCTGGATAACAAAATCAGTGTTAAACTCATTAATTATAGGTTTAAAATTTATTTTGAACTGTAACTACAAACAGCACATCTATTATTGTAATGCATAATGAATATTTTAATGTCTAGTCTGCTGAAGCTGTATTGTGAGCGTGATTTATATTCGTGACATTTAGAAGCGGCAGATCCGTGTCAATGTCATCTTCATCAGTGACTCATGAAGCTGCAGGATGGAGAATCAAACCCTGTCAGTCGACTGGTTAAACCTGTATGAAGCCAATAACCGGCCGTCATCTGTCCTTCCCTGATGACCCAAACCCACTGCTATCAAGACTAAACACTGACTGTTGATTCAGACGCGGTGAAATCAAGCCTGCGGTCGTGCTGTAATTCTGCACCGCTGTGACGTCCGGCAGTGGAAACACCGAGATCTGGTGTCTGAACACACGTGACGATTCTGACCCTGTCTGACGGACAGAACCAGACCCACAACAACAACAACACAGATGGAAACACAGCTTCAGGACACATACTGAGAAGAAGCACTTCTAAATGGACACAGCATCTTAAACGTGCTGCTTCTGGCGCAAGATGCTGAGACAATGGCCAGAAACATCTCTCTTACATGTGTGTGCAAAAAAATACTTAAAAACATAGTAAAAGTGCGTTAGAAACAGCCCCTTATTGACCAAGTTGTGTTTTGTTTTAGAATTTTATGAAATACATACAGGGTATGCCAATGTTAAATAAATCAATTTAATTATAAAAATGAAAACGAAAACCAGATTAACAATTTCATTATTTTCATACTTGATTTATTTAAAATTGTCAGAAAATGCCTTCCATTACAGGGTGTGAAAAAACTAAAAAAATAATTAAAATTAATTATAATCAATTAAAATAAAAAATGTAAATAAATAGGAGGAAAGTATAAATAGAAACCATGTAAAAATGAAATAATTAGTTTATTTACATACTAACTAAAATGTATTTATTTATTTATTTTATATTAATTACAATAATTCCAAATAAAAATGTAATAATAAATGGGAGGAAATTAAAAAATTTACAACATGACTAAAATAAATAAATAAAAAGTATTAATTGAGCAATGTGTACAATACAATAAATTTTAATAGGATAAATTAATTTAACCCTAAACTTTTTTTAAAAATAAATAAAATAAAAACAAAGAATCAAATAATCAGTTTGTTTAAAGACCAAATAAAACAATTAAATTACAATTAAGAAATTACAATAAAGATAAACTAAATACAATAAGTTTAAAAACAATTAATTAAATGTTTTTTTTTGATAAACGGGAAGGTAATTATAAAAATAAAGAGAATATAAAAATAAAATAAAATAACAATTATAAATAATAAAACAAAATAATTAGTTTAAAACGTATATTTTAACGTACAAAACATCAACAAAAATGTAAGCGCACCAAGCAAACTTCTACATAAACTGTCCAGATGGTGGAAAGGGTTCCAGATTTTAGAGGATGCTGTGATGATCAATGCAAGAGAATCTAATATAAGCGCAGTACTGAACGCTGTATGAGTGCGACTGACAGATGTGAGCGTGTGAAGACTCTCCGCTCATCTCCGTCTGTCTGTCTGCATTCACACAGCAGAATGACAGCATTCATCAGCCAAACAAAAGAGAAACCACAGCGTTTGTTTTGTTCACTGTACGCAGTGACGGACGCACGGATGCACATTAACATTTAAACAGTCGTCTCCTCTGTGAAGGACACGTGTGACTGGAGTAATTATGCCGCCTAACTTCACCCATAATGCCTTAAAATACCGCTGATGTGGGCGACTCGCTAGGGCTGTTAGCGTGGAGATTAACGCTGCTCTGCACAACGACAGAGCAACTGTCAGCCGGCAGAACCTTCAGGGAAATGTGGTGACAATCAATCAATCAATCAATCAAATCAATCTCCACACACAAGACTAAAGGTAGGGCTGCTCGATTATGGCAAAAATCATAATCACGATTATTTAACATGATTACGAGGGGCCCATATGACCAAAACTTTGTATGAGTGATTTATTTAAAGATATATCAAATATATTTCCTGTAAATAGGGTTGCACTACATTGTAGAGACCAGCGAAATTTCACAATTCTCAATCCCACAGCAGAGTATTAGGTAACGTAGCCTAGTAAGAAACAAACAAAAAGTCCTCAATTATTGAAAATAATTAAACTGTCAGTAATAAAGGACAAATACAATAGAATAAAAAGATACAAATGAAAAACTCTGTTTTTTTTATGCAAGTCTCAAGCAGTTAACAGCCTACTACAGAAATGAATAAATCAAAATGTAAAATAAAACAGCAGTCTTCACTGTAAGAATTAAAACTTTCTTTGTTTCTTATTAAAGCTACAAAAGTCCTCATTAAGAGCCGCATTTGAACACATTTTTGCATGTATTTGACCACGTAGGAGCATACCTTGAGCTAAAAGATGACTTTAAAAGATGAAAGTTCTCTTTCACACTTTTAAAAACATGAATAACTTTAATATACTTCTATAAATCAAGCACGTCTCATTTTGCAGAAGTCACGTTACATGATTTTACTGATTTGCGAGTGAAATCGGGCTTTTAAAGAGGAACGAAAGCACAGCGCTGGAAATGGGGCGCAATAACCGTTTTATCTCGATTGATGTATTTTCATAATTGCTGGAGGCCAAAATCGAAATCGGAATTGTTTTTCGATTAATTGCACAGCCCTAACTAGAGGTGTGAAAAACTACGGGACTAAGTTACTCACAACACCCTAGCAACTGCATAGTGACAGATTAAACACTCAAAACACCCTAGCAAGTGCATAGCAACAGCCTAAAATATGCTGAACAACCTAACAACTGCAAAGCAACACCTTGAAATGCCTAGAACACCTAATTGAACACCTAAACTAATTGAATCACGATTTGTTTAGCATCTCAACCGATTTGAATCCCATATATGAATCGATTTTCAACCGGCTCACGGTTAATCGTTACATCCCTACTAGCAAACTGCATAGCAACAGCCTAAACACACTCCGAACACCCTAGCAACTGTATAGCAACAGTTTGGCATCGTAGTTGCACCTGCTGGATGATGATATGATATGATATATGATATATGATATGATATATGATATATGATATGATATATGATATATGATATGATATATGATATGATATATGATATGATATATGATATGATATATGATATATGATATATGATATATGATATATGATATGATATATGATATATGATATATGATATGATATATGATATGATATATGATATGATATGATATATGATGAGTTCTCACTACACAACGGAGAGGATTCACCTCCTCAAAGTGCACTCACAGGCAGTGTGACGTGTTTTACTCACCGCGACTGCGATCATGGAGTCGTCAGGCTTCCATTCCACCTGCTGATAGAAGCCGAACTGCGCAGCCGCTTTCCCAGACTCGATATAACTGACGATCAACACGCTGGGCTACGGACAGAAAGAAAGAAAGACAGAAAATTAGACATTCATTTGAGTCAGTGTGGTTTAGTTATGTACCGAGCCAAACAGTACTAGTGCTGATAGTGACCTGCTGAAACCTCCAGCACTACGAGTGTGGTCCTGCAGCGTTTCAATGATTGCTCAGATGCAACATTTTCACCTTCTGGACCAGAAAACAGCTGAACTAAATCCCATAATTTCAAATAACACTTTCAAAATCTTAACAACTGCAAAGCAACAGCCTAAGCACATCCAGAACACCCTAGTAACTGCATAGCAACAGCTATTAACCTCTCATAATACCTTAGCAACCACGTAGAAAAACCTGCACAACCATATGGAAAACAAACAGCAACTACATTAAGTAAATATAAAAACCGAACTCATAGTTCAGTTTGAAACTGAATCGGTCTTCTAAAGCACAGAAGTGAAAGTGTCGTGAACAGCACAAACGGCAGAGGAACTAACTCACAGCTGCAGTAAACACACTAGATCAGTGCATGTCTGAACTAGTCTAGGAATATGACAGTCCAGAATAAAGCTACTATGACTATGCAAGTCATTTTAGTTTAATGTTCACGGTAACACTTCAGAATAGGGAACACTTATTCACAATTAACTACAACGTTTCCCTCAATAAATTCCTAATTTGCTGCTTATTAATAGTTAGTAAGGTAGTTGTTAAGTTTAGGTATTGGGTAGGATTAGGGATGTAGCCTTTCTGTCTTTATTTTTCAGATCAACAGAAAGGCAGAACATTCTCCCAGTGAAACGAAGAGCAGCAGGGAAACACATCAGGAGAAACGAGACGGATGTGCGGATGAGAACAGCGCTTGGCCACAAAGAAAAACACCCAAAAATGGAAGCAAAGTGCTGGTTTCATTCAGCCAAAGGGGAGCTGGAAACCTCAACACACACACACACAAGTAAGAGTGAGTATGTGTGTGTGTGTGTGTGTGTGTGTGTGTGTGTGTGTGTGTGTGTGTGTGTGTGTGTGTGTGTGTGTGTGTGTGTGTGTGTGTGTGCGCAAGTAAAACTCATGAAAATTTAACACTAACGTCACAGAATCACACTGCGTTTACCTTCAGTGTGTGTGTGAGAAGGACGTTCCTCGTGAAAGCCTGCGTTTTGTTCAGGGGTCACAAAAGGTCAGACAGGCTTCAGATTCCACACGAGAGGAACGAGCGGCGATCAACGGCCACATTCACAGCGGGTGATATGACACAGCCATATTTACTATTGGACCATTTGTACAGACAAAATCACTTCCTGATTCTATTCCCACAATGGCATTAATAAAACACATGTAACCACAACAACTGAGATATTTACATGTTAAGCTTTAATGTTTTCTTATTTACAAATTTCAGGCCACTTAGCTCACATGACGCCTGTATCTTCATATATAGACTAAAGAGAAAATACCAAAAATTAATGCACGTACATAATATGCACAGACCAATAACAGTCCACTATGATTGTTCATACAGCAGATGAACTGAACTCACTCTCAACATTCAGTCGAGACCTGAATCCAACTCAGAGAACATGTTATTTCCTGTCCTATGACATAATCAACATGTGCAGCGCAGAACACGTGCAAATAAATGATCGTTCAATCGTCGGAGTTACTTAAGGCTGCAAAACGATTAATCGCGTTCAAAATAAAAGTTGGTTTACATACTGTGTGTGTGTGTATTGTGTATATTTATTATGTATAAATACAGGTATATATATCAAGGAAAAATATATATGTTAGATTTATATTTAAAACATTTAGATTTATATTTTATATATATATATATATATATATATATTTTATATATATAAATTATATACAAGTATAAATATGCATACATACAAAACTTTTTTTTTTAAATATACACACGTGTGTGTATTTATACATAAATATACACAGTATGTAAGCAAACTTATTTTGAATGCGATTAATCGTGATTAATCATTTTGCAGGCCTAGAATCATTTCAACAGCTTGTGAAAATGAATGTAAAACATGTACAGTAAATACATAATGGACATCTAGCAGACAAACATGCAGTTTAGTACTAAACATTCAAATGTGCAACTGTCACTATTCAAACATGACTGTTCAAACCAACTATATGTTTTAAAAATGAAGAGAATAGACAAAGTGACAGACAATAAAACTGCAGCATGCTAATAACAAACAGACCATTACCATCCTCTGGTGTGAACACTAATATAATTACCGTTCTTGGTGAGAACAAGTCTTAACACTTAGTCTAGTGTGATCACTCACTGACTAACCTTGACATACTGTCTGGGCAAAACCTTCTATTATCTATTCATTTGTGATGACTAGCTCAAAAACCTTAGAAAGAATATGAGCTGCACATTTCTTTAAGGCAGAACCTTTAGGGTGTATAGGGTAAAGAAATGTATTAATATAGCCATATTTTCCACAGTTTGTATTACATGTTTTCTGAAATGTTATGCTATGTTTAATAGGCAAATGAGTCATCATCTAATTAAATGTGTTGCAATTTGCATACATTTCAAGAATATGAATCTAAACATTGAATAACGCAAGGTTCAAAGCTCTAGTCTGATTTTTTCTCATTAGAGCTAAAGGTATTTCCAGAGGAGATTTTGGATTTCTCTTTTTAATCACTCCATAAATCAGAAAATACTGTCAACAGACAGAAAACTAACCATGTTCACCATGTTTTTAGGAGTAAAGTGTTGTATAAATCAGTGTGAATGATATGAATAAATAAAAATATGCATTAACCTTCAGAATATAGAGAGGAAGAACACAGTAAAGTTTGGTGTATGAGGAAAAAAACTCTTCAAAAGATATAGACTGGAATTGAACTCTACAGACATAAATAGATACAGTGCAATAAAATAAAACACTTAAATGAGTGTTTTCCATTAGTCTGAAAAACAGACATGTTAGTATGAAAGCAAAATAGACCAAAATCTCAATATGAACCATTGCATGAAAAAGCAATGGTTTTATTTTCAGTTTCTTGCCTAAATTCACCATCTTCGCTGCCTTGAATGACATCAAACCACAAAAACAAAAGAACAGATGTGTGTCAGTCACAACGAAACATCTGAATCGATCCTTCACTGAACTCATGCTGCTCTGCTGTGAATGATCTGTGCGATTGATTTACTGTAACAAAACAAGAGCATCATATTTCTCATCTGTGTGCGTGTGTTTTGGCTGTCACGTATGTGTGAGCACATCTCTCAAATAAATCACCTAGATTCAGTGTCACGGCACATTAAATGATCTATTTTTAAGTTAATTATTCGACCCAGCAGCTCTTCAGACAAATGAGCTCAACTCTGCAGATGTCACATCATCACCAGATCACAAGCAGACACTTAAAACTCCCTTAACCATGGTAAAAACATGGTAACGTACAGTTACACTGACGACTCCAACACCACAGACAGAAAAACGATTAATAAAACAATATATCTAAAGCAGGAAATGTTGAGCTGATCGAGGCCTATATTAGGACCTGAATGATTGGCATCACAGGGAACGAGTGGATGGAGACAGCACGGACGATCACTAAAACCCATTACCTGATATTTTATGTCAGTAATTTGTAAATGTGCAGACACACAACTAAAAGACAGACTGACTCAAAAATAATAATAATGACTGTTTCCAAACAGGTTTTACAAACACTCTGTCTGTCATTGGCCAGTCAAACAGATCTCACATGATTGGCTGAGACTGAGTCAGAAGCTGATGTGTGTTGCTACTCAAACAAACAGACCAATGCTGTAAAATCATCACAATGACTGATGTACAGTGATTTTAATTAAACAGGCACACAGCAAACTATCTGAATGTCACACAAACAGCTGAAAAGGTTATTATTATGGTTATTGTTCACTTATGGCCCACATCTAGTCCTCATCTTACAGTTACCCACACAGAACAGATGATATATGATCTCACAGCATTACAAAACACACACACACACAGAGGATTCATTTCACCACTGCTGTTGTGTAGTAAGTGTGAATCTCCTCAGTCTGAAATATGTTTATTTATAGATCTCAAATGCTGAGGCCTCATTTACAAACCCATGTGTAGAATGATTCTACATATGAAAACTCCTGAACGATTCACAAAACATCCATATGCACAAAAAATGTTCCTAAATGCATTCTTTTTTTCTAAATCGCAGTTCATCTTAAATTCACGCACATCAAACGGCCACAAATATTTCCTTAAAGTAGTATTTATGTAATATTAATTTTAATGAACAGTTCAAACAATCAAGTTATATTTTACACAATACTGTCAATATAGTCTGTTTTTGCTCTATTTTGCCAATGAAAATAGTTCCAAACAAAGGTCAACAATATTTGCGCTGATGTACTGATTTAGATACTCATTTAGCAGATGGTTTCATCCAAAGCTACTTACAATTGAGAAATATAGCAAAGCAAAAACCAAAGGAAAAATCTGAGAAAATCTTGTTTCTTAGATGAACAAATTAGTCAAAATACTGAAAATTTTATATATATATATATATATATATATATATATATATATATATATGTCAACTCTACTGACTTCCTTAAAGGGATAGTTCACCCAAAAATGCTCATTCTGTGGTCTCTCCCTCATCTCATTCACACCTCTACGAGTTTGTTTCTTTCTGCTGTGTGTTTTGCTCATGAAATGAAAGTCAGTGGGGTTCAGTGTAGTTTAGCTTAGTTTCCAAAGATCTTCAAAATATCTGTGTTTCACAAAAGAATGAAAGTCATTCAGATTTGGAACAAAAGACAGTAAACGATGATAGAATGATTATTTTATTTGGCTGAACGATCCCTTTAAATCTTGTTTCTGGTTCTGTTGTTAGTGATAAACAAAATCCGTAAGTTAAACAGATGTGCGTGATGTTATATGTGCGGCTGTGTGATCTCACAGTGACAGGAAGAACAGCAGCAGATCACAGGAATCAAACCAGGTGTCAGTTCAGTGATGAAGATGCTTTGAGATGAGTGTGTGAGTGTGTGAGTGTGTGTGTGTCTGTGCATGCATATGCACAGACGTGTCAAGACCAGACGCTTTGATATGCATGATCTCAGCACTTCTGTTGAGAGAGTGAGAGTGTGTGTGTGTCATAAAAGAAACTCTTCCTCTCCAGCTGCGTAACTCCACCTTCACACACACATTCCAGACACATTCCCTTCTTTTTCCCTCGGATTGTCTAAGACGCTCTACACACTCGCTATAGAACAGCCTGGCATTAAATTGCAGGAAGTACATGGGGGGGTGGGGCACTTCCTGTTGGACAGGAAGTATAAAGAATCACCTGGAAGTATTTTCCCAGACAGACTGACTAAATGCAAGTGGCAAAAATTCTGACCTCACAGGGGATTATCAGTCAAAATCTGTCTGCGCATGAATGTTCAGACTGTTCTTTAGTAAAATTGATTTACCAGGAACTGAACAAAACAATAAGCATTGTAAGAAAATATGATGAAAACAACTAACACTTGATGAATACGAGGCACTTGAGGTCATGTAACGAATGAGAATGAATGAGGCATTTATATAGCACTTTTATTGTGTATTGCCGCACACTCAAAGCGCTTTACAATCATGTGGACATACATTGTAAAAAACTATTTCTACATTCGTTACATAAACTCTACATAATAAAACATGTAATTGATATTAAACGAGCATTTTATTGCTGAAAACTGACTCTCTCGTGAGTTTGTTTCTTCATCAGGTTTGTAGAAATGTGTCGCTGCATCAGTGTCTCAGCAATGGATGCTCTGCAGTGAATGGGTGCCGTCAGAATGAGAGTCCAAACAGCTGATTAAAAACATCACAATAATCCACACTACTCCAGTCCATCAGGTAACTAAAATATGAGTCCATAATCCATAATAACTCTTCCTCCAGTGAAAAAAGTGTTCTGGTCTGAATCTGGAGAGAAATCTGCACAGATCAAGCAGCGTTTACAAGACAAAACAGTTCTAAACAAATATGTGGATGGATTTTGATGTGAGAGACGATAGGAGATGCAGTTTTTCACCGGAGGACACATCATAATGGACTCAGTTTTAGTAAAAAACATCTTAATGATGGATTTGTTCCAGCTTTTGTCTTCTCCAGATGTTAACTGATGGACTGGAGTGGTGTGTATTATTGTGATGTTTTTATCAGCTGTTTGGACTCTCATTCTGACGGCACCCATTCACTGCAGAGCATCCATTGCTGAGACACTGATGCAGAGACACATTTCTACAAATCTGATGAAGAAACAAATTAATCTTAATCTTGAAAGGCCTGAGGGTGAGCATATTTTCAGCTAATTAGGACATACATTAAATTTTCAACTGTCATTCAAACAATATTTTCTGAATCAAACTGAACTGTCAGTGAAAAGCAGATCTGGTCAGATTTCAAACTCTCTTTTCTCAGGGTTAAGAAATTATCAGCAACACCGAGAAAGACTGTCTGTGACATCAGAGACCACAGTTCACACTCCTGCGTAACACTGAGATCTCACTCTACTTGTGAAAATGAAGCAAAAGTAGGCACGTTCAAGCAAGCATTTGCAGTGAGTCCTAGTTTGCTTTTCGCAACAAACTGATGTTCTCGTCTCCTGAATCTCCCGGTGCCTTTGAACGCTCATATAAACCATCAGCACCGCTGGAGACAGACAGAGCGTTTGACACACAGGTGAGAGTCTCTAACATCAAACATCACCTCACACAGGTGAGACACAAACCTTCAAATGTTCAAGTCAACAAGACGAGTTAAACTGAAACTGAAAACTCAAACGAGATGCTGCGAACTCTGGAAAACTGAGGGAATTTCTGTACTTTGACCCACTGAGCAACGACATCCAAACGTGACAGCTGTCAACACACGCAGAAAAATCAATCTTCTTAACATTCCACATTATTAAGTGATTTATTATCTATCTGACTTTAAATACTCAAAATTGCTTTTAATCAGTATAATTATTCAAAACAATTCAATTAAACATGAATTAAATATGACTAGCTGTTTAAGATTCAGTTAGTTGAAATGTACATGTATTATTTTAATCTAATAACATCATTATGAGGTTCGAACCTGACTATCGCCACAGAACTGTAACCACAGCACCCATATATTAGACCCTTAATACTGACATCGGGACAGTCTTTTACTTTTATTTTTTACTTTGACGAACCAGTGATGTTCAGGAATTAATGCATCATGGACTAAAACCCACAACCTTTGCGTAACCAGTTTATGTTTTTACCCTGCTGAAACCGATTCACACGAATCACCCCTTTTGGGATTTGAACCTGAAGACTCCGAGTAAGCACTGATACTCAACCACTAAACGACAGCACTTCACATGTGAGCTATTCTGTATATTTACAGCCATCTAAAACAGATGGGATTCAAACCTACATCCACAGGTCTCATTTTAACCACTAAACCACACACATAAAACTCTAAGCAATTGCTTAACTAGATTAATCAGATGCTGAATGTGGTCATATCTTAGTCTTTAACCACTAAGCCACTAGACAAAGCTACTAAACAATGCAGGATTAATATATTCTGAAGTTTGAGCCTTTGGCTCACCAACCCTGATCATTTACCAATAAACCACAGCATCCTGCATTTAAAAATGAAAACAATCCATGCAGCAAGTGTTTAACTAGATTAACCAGTTGCTAAAAGTTCACAGTTCTTCGTTTTGAACCATTTAAACCAGTTTATAAGCTTTTAAACCATTAACCAGCTGGTTTAAAGTCAGCTTAATCCTGATTCTTTTGAATCATCCATTCTTAAATTTGAATCTTTAGCTCACCAACCCTGATCATTTACCACTAAACCACAGTATCATGCACTTAAAAATGAAAACACTTAAAGTCCTGGTCTCGCAGCAGTGTATAAAGTGTTTAACTAGATTAACCAGGTGCTGAAAGTTTACAGTTCTTAGTTTTTAGCCACTAAAGCCTGCAGGATTAACCGGATTGCTGAAATGCCCAATTCACAACATTAACCAACATCGATTCTTTTGAATCATCCATTCTTAAGTTCGAATCTTTGGGTCACAAACCCAGATCGTTTACCACTAAACCACATCATGCATCATGCGTGTACCTTAAACCTTCCTGCTCTTTAACCACTAAGCCACATCAGCTCACCTTTAAAGACACAATAGCCTGATTTGGAGCGAGTTTGACGTTGGGATTCGAACCAACGACCTTTGGGTTACCCAGCATGTAAACATCTAATGATTCAAAGCACTGTTTACGGGTGAGTTTGTGGTGTTTCTTACCCTGCTGAACCAGATGCTGATCTGGGTCTCGGACAGCACCGCCAGGTAGAACCGTTGCGCGCTGGGCTCGACCAGGAAGGGCCGCTCGCTGCTCCGGAGCGGGCAGAGGAGCCTCCGCGGCCAGCCGCTCAGAAAATACATCACGATCCGGTTCCGACCCAAATCACTGCGACACCGGGGCAGACAGCCTCCCTCCAGCGGCCTCCATTCACCAGAACCAAACTACAGTTCGACACGGACTCGGTTCGCGTTCAGTCCGGGATCATATCAGCGGGATCCGGTGTCAGTTCGGATGATCTGAATCCAAAATCCGCTTTATTTGCTACTGCAAGCGAGAAAGAGTAGAAGAAAAGCCCTGTAACGGAGCCACGGAAGCGGAACCGGGTGTCGCGGGGGTTCGCGGCTCTCACTGCGCGACTGGATCGCTGGACTCTGTATTCCAAAGGGAAGTTTTGGATCCGAATTTGTCCCATGAATCCTCCACCGTCGCCATCTTTAGTCTCTTATTTATCCCCGATCTGCTCACTGCTTCTAAACGCTTTAGAGCGGGAACGGCATGTAAAGGCGCGGTTATGACCGTTACCGCCTGAAGGGGGCGCGACGCGGCCCACGATACATTGCGGTTAACGGAAAACTCATTTAAAACGGACTGACAGGGATTGGAACGATTTTTACAAACATAAATTTCCATATGACCTTAATTTAATTTAATTTTTTTGTTTTATATTTTGACCTAATATATATATTAAGATATACAAATTATTTTTATTTAGCTTTTTATTTAGTTTTAGCTTTAAAACACTTACGAACCTCTGAATAATACTGTTTTGGAGCCAATAGGTGATTAGCATGACTACCGGAAGTTGTTCACAACAAGCGTGTCTCGTGCTCTCGGTCCCGCTGGATTTCTGATATTCGTGACGTAACATAACAGGTTGGCGTAAAACGTCAGTTCCTCGGAGCTCGAATAAACGCGTTCGCTTCGATGTTCAGACCTCCGGCGCCTCCTGCCGGTGAAAGTGAGCAACTCTCATGTAAATAACAGCCATGAAAAATTATGTAATAGCTATAATAATTATAAGTAGCTAAAATGTATAAAAATAAATATAACCTTTCTAAATACTTAAAAAATATTTATTCATAAACTAAATGAATGTAAAAAGCTTGGTTTTGATTCAGTTCTTTCTTGAGATATATGTAAACATAAAAAATGTAAGTTATACTTGTCTTAGGTATTAATAAAAGAATAAGCAATTTTAGCACCATATTTCTTTATATTATTGTATTTGTGGTACGCTGCTGATCAAACGTTTGGGATCAGTAAGATTTTTAATGTTTTTAAAGAAGTCTCTTCTTCTCAAGGCTGCATTTATTTGAACGAAAATACAGAAAAAAAAAACAGTAATGTTGTGAAATATTATTATTGCAATTTAAACTACAGGTTTTCTATTTTAATGTGCTATAAAATATAATTTATTGCTGTGACCAAAGCTGAATTTTCAGCATCATTCCTCCAGTCTTCAGCATCACGTGATTCTTCAAACTTTTGAACAACATTGTATATTTGCATTGTTTCCTGAGATGTAATCATAACTAAAATGATTCACAATTGAAAGCCTCATGAAAATAAACAACCAGCCACAAATAAATAATTCAGCATTTATTTTAAATGAAGCATCATAAATTATACACAGAAAATCTGCTCTGAGTGGAAGGTATGATCATGGAATGATAAAAACTAAATCTACAGATTACTACCTTCATTTTTATTAAACATATTAAAGTATTTCATGTAAGCAATGAGGCAGGATCAGAGTGTGTGTCCATATATTAGTTTACATTTCAAAATATCTACATTTAAAATATCAATCAGCTGATTGCAGAGATGTGAGATCGGTCAGTCGGCTTTTTTATCGGCCACCGTCTTCGGCCTGTTTGCTGTGGATCCGTTTGCCATTCCATTACATTCAGCCTGAAAGACAACGATGGACAGAATAAAGTGAACGTGAACGCTCGTCTAAACACTTACTGCTGATCATAAACTTACTGGAAAAATCACTCAGTGCTTCATAGAAAATAAATAAATAACAAGAAGTTTGTAATGACATGAGACTAGTTTCATTTTTGGGTTAATTATTCTGTGAAAATGATTGTAACAATGTTTATATTATTAAAATAATACAAAATTACATGACATTATATATTTATTTATTTATTTATTTATAATTGATATTTATATGAGCATATAACAATTAATAATTTAAATTATATAATATGTATAATTTAATTATATAAATTACATTTATTTTTTTAAATAATATACTATTACATTATTAAAAATATATATATATTAAATAATATTATATTAATATTAAATACTTATATGAACATATAACAATGTATAATTAAGTGTATATTATTAAAATGATATATATATATGAATTAATTTAATTTATTAATTTGTTTAATATTTATATTCATTGTTAACAGTATATAATTAAATGTATATATTAAAATAATAGTTAATATTAATTACATAATAATTATTACTTAATATACAGACTAAGCCAGGATTAGGCCATCGTTCAATTAGGACACTTAAGTATTTTTTATAAATGTACCTTAGGAAAAAAAAAAAACTACTGGTGTGCATCTTGAGACCAAACAAAGGCACTGATGTATTTTAAGATCAGTCAGTGCAAGTTTCTTTCATTTGAAACAGCTCAGATTTACATTTTAGTCTGGGACTAGGCTTAAGCCTTGTCTGTGAAACCAGGAGTCTATAAATGCATTTATATTATTAAATGTATATAAATATATTATTTAAAATAATATTTCTGTAAATATTTACATGTAACAATACATGATTAAATATATCATATTTGCATTGTACTGTAAACACAGCTGGAGCTGAAGGGATTGTGATTTACAGTGTTCTCGTGTTTCTGTGTCTCCTGCACGGCTGCTTTACTCCAGAAGCGGCTGATGAAGGGAGAGAGGAACGGATAGATGATGGGCTCCAGGAAGCGCTTATAAACCCACAGCAGCACAGGAATAACGATGCAGGGAATACAAACCATATCTGACAGCACTCTGAACACAAAACACAGTCAGATTATTCAGATTTCAGCGCATGCACGAATCTTTCAAATGTTTTTCTGTTGACAAGTGTGAAATGTTCAACTCAAGTTGCCATTCTCTCTATTATTCCGCAGGCTTATGATGAAAATATGCATCAAATTATACAATTGTAATAAAAAGTGCTGTGTTGGTACTATATGTGACCCTGGAGCACAAAAGCAGTCTTAAGTCGCTGGGGTATATTTGTAGCAATAGCCAAAAATACACTGTATGGGTCAAAATGATCGAGGTTTCTTTTATGCCAAAAATCATTAGGATATTAAGTAAATATCATGTTCTATGAAGATATTTAGTCAATTTCTTACCGTAAATGTATCAAAACTTCATTTTTGATTAGTAATATGCATTGCTAAGAACTTCATTTGGACAACTTTAAAGATGATTTTTTTGCTCCCTCAGATTCCAGATTTTCAAATAGTTGTATCTCAGACAAATATTGTCCGATCATAACAAACCATACGTCAATGGAAAGATCATTTATTCAGTTTTCAGATGATGTATAAATCTCAATTTCGAAAAATTGACACTTAAGACTGGTTTTGTAGTCCAGGGTCACACACACACACACACACATATACTATAATTACATATAATGTTTTATTATAATTGTATTATAATATATTACTACTATATTTACATGGCTCTAACATGGTATTTGACCAAAAACATAGCAGCAGCAGCAGTATAACCTTCTTATGTTTGTATTATATTTCCTAACGTATATAATCAGAATATATAAAGCCTGATTTTTACAAATGTTTATCTGAATCTTCACAGTCATTTTAAATATGATCAAAATGATTAACTGGGTCTGTTAGCTCGATGATCGCTGCTCTCTTCCTGTTTACAATCACAAATCTGATCTATAAACAAACACACGCTTCATTCTCATGTTCTTATCATATATAAGAACAGAAAATCACATATTTAATTGAAAAATACGCTAAAACGCAGAAAATCTGTGTAAAACTCACCTTGTTCTGCGTGAGCTGAACTAATATTGTCTGTAACGCGGAACGACGCTGAGTTTGTGGTGTCACCGTCAGAGTGACGCAGCTGGCGCTGCTGTTACTGCTGCTGTCGCCACCCAGCGGCGCGGAGGAGCAACGACGCCCACAGAACAGCAACATTAAATCAAATCAAATCAAATCAAAATTCTGTTGAGTACAATAGCCAATAAGACATTCAGATGAGTCATCGCTGAAACAGCTTTTTTATAAAGTGTGAGTGCTCCCTGAATTAATTCAGCTCCGATTTCTCTCATCAGAAACAACTAAGTGCACATGTGCGTGCGATGTAAGCAAGATATTAATTTCACAATGAATAAGCAACTTTAGTGATTAATGGGAGTTTTTGAGAGTGCTTAAATTCTGGCTAGACTAAAGTCAGCTATTTTGCTTTCCACAATAAACAGGGCCGGATTTACGATATTTTGGGCCCCCTTCCTTAGTTATGGGCCATAATAATAGTACCACCCCAGCAAACACAAATATTTCGTAATCTGCAATGTTTTCTGTGGCAATTAGCGCTTGCGTTCAGTCAATATAAATCGATCGTCTTAATTAGTTTGAGAAGACCGTTCCATTAACAGGCTCCAGCATCGCAGCCACATCACCACTTTGGGAGTGCATTATTTCTGTAATAATGTGAAGTCGGCCAGGAGTCAGAACCACACATCAAGACATTGTTAAGATGATTTATTTCAAGATATTTGTCATGTTTCCATCCTGAAATCTCGTGTTTATCTAATTGCGCACCTCATAAACCGCAATCTAATTACGAAACTAATTACGTTACTTAGTTACTTTTTATAGAAAGTGATGCGTTACATTACTTTTGCGTTACTTTTTAAATCTGGGCATGGCTTACTTCTTTGTTTTTAATATAAAATTTCTAATGTTTTTCACCATAAGTAAAATGAATTCACCTCAGGCTGAAAGAAAATTACATTCATGCAGGAGAAGATCACTCTTCAGCTATAAAAAAAAAGAAGAAGAAGAAGAAGCACAAATGTTAGTTTATCTAAAGTAATTTTTGCTTGTATGGTTGAATCGCATCATCAAAAGTCAGCAGGAAAGACACTAGTTAATAAAATGGGATTAAATGCATAAAGGATATTTGTATTATTTAACCCATTTAATTATTGCAATATATTCTGAGTTTGCATTTCACTGTTTTTATTCATTTTGAGGAATTCTGAATCTGTTTTTGTGAGTGAGATGAATTAATGCATGTTCACATTTAGTCTAGAACTACGGTAACATGTTTACTCCTGATCAGCCGACAGGAGACTTGTCAGTTAATAAATGGGGGAAAAAGTAACTGGCGTTACTTATTTGAAAAAAGTAACTCAGATATTTCCTTAGAAATTCAAAAGTAATGCGTTACTTTACTAGTTACTTGAAAAAAGTAATCTGATTACATAACTTGCGTTACTTGTAATGCGCAAGTGCATGGCATTATACACTTTCATCAACTGAGGGGGGCGTTTAATCTGTCCCTGTTATTTTTATCCAATTTAACCCATAACCATTCGTTTTTCTGGTATAAATGAATTTCTTTAGGTTGATTCAGTGCATGATGTGACTTAAATAAAAACAGTTAAATTAAGATTTACCATTTCAGGATACTATTTATGTTTTACAAAAAAAAAAAAAAATCAGAAGTAAAATTCCGAAAAGGAGTTATTGTAAATAATTATGATAAAAAGCTATTCTAAAACATATGGAATAGAGAACAAACTGACCAAAGAAATGCCTTTCAAAAAGACTTTTTTATTGTATTTTCTTATAAATCCACAGGAAAAAGGCTTCATTTATATACAAAACTGTACAATTATTTGTGCAGTCTGAATATAGAAATCTAAGAGCCGGACAGATGCAGAAGACATTAAACAGTCTGTGTTGAAAGATGGAAGGCCACTGAGTTTTCTAGTTTATACACTGATGAAGGCAAGATTCTGCATCATTTAACACCTGAAATGCTGAAAGACACCAAAGGCTTTTAAACCACGTTACATTCAGTCTCAAACACTGTCAACTGAACTAAACATCTTTTTTTCCCCCATTAACATCCAAGCGAATCAAACTCATTTAGTGCAATATTTGTTTTTTTTGATTGATCTCAATCATGTCTGGCACATCAATATAACAACATTAAAGAAATCATAAAACTCAAATAAAATGGCTCAGAGATTGAAACCAGTGACCATCTTGAAAAACACAGTGCGTTAAACGTGCAGCTTCAGAATTATAGTTAATATCGTGTATTTTAGTGCAATATGATAATACATACCTTGAGTTATGATAAGAGGTTATTTTGTTATGATTTTGCACCGAAGCATCTAGTTTAAGGAAAGGCATACAAACACATTAAACGGTAACATGTGATCCTGTCCGCTAAAACCACGAAAATATACAGATTGAACCTCTGAAAATACTTCTGTTCATATTCCAGAAAACATCCTGAAATATTAGTTCAGTAACACTAAGAGAACTGCAATCTCTTTGCAATCCCACAATCTAATAATACTAACAAGATGATCTTCATTCAGAACAACTCTCCTCTAAAATCATTCAGACATGCGTCTGCGAGCAGTGTTTGAGGATCAAAGATCACATCGACCGACTGCAGACGTGAGATTACAGTCAAACCTTTCTGAGCGCTAAGATTTTTAACAAGTCTCTTCTGCTCACCAAGCCTGCATTTATTTGATCCAAAGGACAGCAAAAGCAGTAATACTGTGAAATATTTTTACTATTTAAAATAACTGCTTTCCATTTGAATATATGTTAAAATGTAATTTATTTCTGTAATAAAAGCTGTATTTCCAGCATCATTACTGCAGTCTTCAGTGTCACATGATCCTTCAGAAATCATTCTAATATGCTGATTTACTGCTTATTATTATTATTAATAATAATATTTAAAAGAGTCGAGTGAATAGAAAGATCCAAAGATCAGCATTTATCTGAAATAAAAAGCTTTTGTAACATTATACACAGATAAATGCTGTCCTTCTGAACTTGCTATTCATGAAAGAAACCTGAAGAAATTATTCTCAGCTGTTTTCAAAATAATAATAATAATAATAAATTTAGATAATGGAGTAATGATGCTAAAAATTCATCTTTGAAATCACAGGAATATATTACATTATAAAATATATTCAAATATAGAAAACAGTTATTTTAAATAAATTCAAAAAAAATAAATAATCATATTTCAAAATTTTTAATGTTTTTGCTGTACTTTGGATCAAATAAATGTAGGCTTGGTGAGCAGAAGAGACTTTTTAAAAAACATTAAAAATCTTACAGTTCAGAAACTTTTGACTGGTAGTGTGCATATTCCACAACATCAGATCAACAAATACTGAATTATTAAATGTTAACTTTAGTATTTTACACTTATGAAATGAAGGCACAGTGATGTGATGTCAGCTCTTGACTGAAATAAAACAACTCAATGGTTTGTAACTAAAGGCACAGCAGGTTCAGTCACACGTGGGTCGTTCACACAGGACGGTTGCGTTATTGTTTGTGTATTACTGCTTCTGTTCTGTTGCACTGATCTCAGTCCAGGTGTGTAAATGCTGGAACACGTCCTGTGTGAACGGACCATTTGGTAACACAAATATAAAGTTGTTTTGTTTGGCCTTTTAAGAGGTTCTAAACTCTGAACATAGTGTCTGATTGTTAAAGGTGCTGCAAGTGATTTCAGGATTTTTTCAGCTTAAATCGCACACGCCCCCTATTAAACTCCACCCACTTAAAGTCACACACACCTTTTATGTCAAACTCCACCCACTAAGACAGACACACCCTCTGTATCAAACCCCGCCCACCAGACCGAGGTCTGCAAATCTAAACATGCAAAATGACTGACAAGGTTTCTGATTGGCTAAAAACAGGCCACTCCCCTTCACTCAAAAAAAAAAAAAAAAATAGGCCTAAATTTAATTTTTAAGTATATAAATTGCATTTAACATTTGAATTACCCAGTTTTACCAAACTAAAAAAAACTTAATGTGATGCATAGTTGTCTGTCATGTATAAATGAAACCGGTCAGATTTCTGTAATAAACACTAATAAACAGAATGTGTTCTAAACACACACATAACCAGCTTTAACATCAATAAATCCAACTTGTTTAAATCTCATGCATTTGAACTAACTGAATATTGCTTGTTCCACAGCTATAGTCATATTTAAACTATGGTTCTACTTTTGGAATAAATGTAATTGTTTTCACAGTAAACAGATTCATGCGGATTCTAAGCCATTTGTATAAATGCATTTAGAAGATATGATTATTTAAATACAATCAAATAAATGCAAATAGTTGATTATTACTATTATGTTGTTGTTTTTTTGCATTTAGAAATCTGACCTCATTATGTATGACCGACAAATTATGCATCACATTAAGTTTATTAGTTTATGTTAAAACAACGTAAGCCAAATTTTACATTGAACTCAAACATAAATCTTGATTTAATCAGACGGACAGCGAGGGATGCGGGTGTCACTTGGGTCAGAATTCAGTGTGATGTGATCTCTCAGCATTTGATGTGTGATGCTCCCAAAAAAATCACTGACAGCAGCTTTAATATCGCTCAAAGTGTTTAAATATGAAAGGAAACAGATGATGATTGAGCCTGAAGTGTGTGTGTTATTCGGTCGTTCATTCAGATGCTCCTTTGCTCACGGCATCAGTCCTGAGGAGGAGTCAGTGTGTGAATCATGACGACTGACACACACACCGCTCTACTGAGAGTGACAGCATCTGTGAGACACACACACACACACACACATACACACACACACACACACACACAGCTGTTTAAGACTTGTCCACGGGTGTCATGCCGATATAAGTGCCGTTTTTCTCGTCTTGATCATCTGCTTTGGCGCTCACAGGAGCGTACGACGTGTCTTTCTTCGCAGACGGCTGCAAGAAAGATAGAAAAGACAATAAGATTAATTTAGTATGTGTGCGTGCGTGAAATACACTTCATACAACAAGTTCATGTTCTTGAGTACAGAAGGGAGTTTAACCTGTTTCACATATCTCTGAGTATATACATTACATTTATTTACATTTTACATTTACATTACATTTAGCAGACACTTTTATCCAAAGCGACTTACATTGAATTCAAGTTAGAGTTTTTTTTTTGTTTTTGTTTTTACATTTTATCAAGCTCTTGCTTTCCCTGGGAGTTGAACCCATGATCTTGGCGTTGCTAGCGCCATGCTCTACTATTTGAGCTACAGGAAAGCCCTGTAGCTCAAATAGTAGATTTACATGCATTATTATACATTAATAATGCATGTAAATGCATGTATATTTGCATACCAGGCTTTTAGGTCTGACTCAGGAGAGACTAAATTTTGACCATTAAATTGCACTTTGGGATGCACTCATTGTATTATTAATAAGCAAATAAACTCAAACTCTTAATATTAAAATGGTTATTGGAAGTGAACCAATTCCCATACGAAAATGTAATATACAGTATGTAAATATATTCAATTTACTTATATCAAAATAGACTGCCATATGAAGTAAAAACAGGAAACATATTAAAATAAATATGTATGTTTATGTGTGTAATACATTTTTGGATATATAAATGTATATATTCATATAATACATGTATACATATATATTCATTCTAAAACTTGTCATAACGCTGATATATAATTAAGAGACATGTATTTAAGAAAAGCATTACAAAAACAGTTTTTTTGTGTATATGTTGTCTTAATAAAGTTGCATATAAAAATAAAATATATATTGTTGACATACATGGCTGCTGCATATAAAATCATCATATAGGTATTGTTAACACATGTGCATTTTACTATGGGAATTTTACATATGTTTTTATATCTTCATCTACCCAGAGAATGTGAAAATTACACAATTGCCTTTTAGGCAACATACAGGTATATGGCAATATGACTCTTGATATAGAGCAATAAATGTCATATATTACATTTCTGTATGGAAACAACCAAACGACATGAGGCAGATCACATTTACATCCAAATGCTAGTTAATCTAATAATCCAGAGCACAAAGTGAAGCCATAAACCGTTTATGTGATTAAAAGATTGTATATAGTGCATTTCAGCGTTTTCTGTTGCATTTATAACATTTTTTATTCATGCATTTAGCAGATGCTTTTTTCCAAAGTGGCTTGCATTGATTTTAGGGTTTGCATTTGATCAGTTCATGCGTTTCCTGAGAATCGAACCACTGACGTTAGATGTGTCAAACTAGTATAGTTAGCTGGTTAGTGAGTGCTGAACTTACAAGCGAGCAGTGGAAAGCCTCAGCGAAATCAAAGCGCTTCACTTCAGTCTAAACAAAAGCAGATCAGCACAACATGATGCTCATCAGGTCAGAGGAACAAACAAGCCAAAATATAAGTAAGCAAACACAGCACAGAATGGTTACTAGGTTAGTGAAGTGATCATGAGAGCAGCATGTGGCAGTTAGTCGCTTCAGGAAAGCATGAGTTATGACAGGAAATAAATTCATTCATATAAACCACAAGCAGAAGAACAGCAAGCTTTGGATGAAACCTCAACTCCATCAGATACAGAAAACTAGTCACAGTCTCTCCACCGTTCTTTACTTTATATAGTATATTCAATTGGTGTAAATGGAAATGTTTACTATAATTTTTTAAATTGTTAAATTATTAAGAATATTTCGTTTTATTCATCATATTTTCTCATATTTACTGTTTTACTTTTTGTAATCTGCTTTGATCTGCTAATTACTATTTTTCCTGTAACATTTCATTCGGATGTTCATCTAAACATTACCAACCGTTCAGAGAACCCATAATGTTTGCAAAATTATAAAATGGAGCGTTCCCTTTATGTTTTCTTATGTTTGCGTAACTGAGAAAAATGTTTTGAAAAACCTGGACAGAAAGGCTTTTAAAATGCTTATACATTGTGAATATTCAGAACTAATGTTTTCATAAAATAATGGGAACGCTAGAAAAACCATCTCAGAACATATTTTTGTTCGCTGGGTATAGATTGAGTTACAATCATATCAGTTTCATCTCAGCACTGGCTGATTTTCTCAAGCTCCACACATCCTTCAGTTTTCTCTGCTCTACAGCAGACTCGTGTGAATGAGGAGGTGGATTCATAAAGGCTGATCTGGAAGAATAGTGTTCGGCTTCCACAACAAACCCACTCAGAACACATGGTTTGACGGCAGCTTTAGTGCGTGTGAACCGAGCTGACAGAGAATGCCACATTTCTGTGGTTCAGTTCAAACTTTGGTGGGAAAGTGAAGAATAAGCTGAAGAATAATGGAGACTTTTCTGAAAAGCCTCAACTTTCTCACACACACACACACAGACTTAGTGACCGTCGAGACAAATGTTATGTTTAAATAGCTGGAAGTTTGAAGCCGTTTGACAAGCTTGTAGTATAAAGCTTTGAAGTCTCTCAGACAGACTAATCACTGTGGTTGCTAAGGCGTTCTGTGTGAGAGCAAATGCATTGCCAAACATTTGCTATTGTGTCCTTGTTTTTTGCCAGAGTGCTGAGTGGTTGTTATGGTGTTCTGGAAAGTTTCTAGGGTGTTACTAGGTGGTTGTTAGGGTGTTCTGGGGAAATGAGAAGACCAGCGTAGCTAGGGTGTTTCTAGGCATTTGTTAAGGTGTTCTGACTGGTTTCTAGGGTTTTCTGAGTTGTTGCCAGGGTGCTGTTAGGGCGTTCTGGGGAAATATGAAAACCAAAGTTGCTAGGGTGTTGCTAGGCAGTTGTTAGTGTGTTCTGAATGGTTACTAGGGTGTTCTGGGTGGTTAATAGGGTGTTAATAGGCAGTTGCTACAGTGTTTCTGGGGAAATAAGAAGACCGAGTTGCTAGGGTGTTGCTAAGTGGCTGTTAGGGTGTTACTAGATAGTTGTTAGGGTGTTCTGGGGAAATGAAAAGACTATTGTTGCTAGGGTGTTGCTAAGTGGTTGTTATGTTGTTCTGGGTGGTTGTTACCATGTTACTAGGTAGTTGTAAGGTGTTTTAGGGAAGACCAGACTTGCTACAGTGTTGCTAAGTGGTTGTTAGGGTGTTCTGGATGGTTACTAGGCAGTTGCTAGGGTGTTGCTCGGCAGTTGTTAGGGTGTTCTGGGTGGTTGCTAAGGTGTTACTAGGCGGTTGTTAAGATGTTTTGGGAAATGAGAAGACCAGAGCTGCTAGGGTGTTCTGTGTGGTTGCTAAGTGGTTGCTAGGGTGTTCTGGGTGGTTGTATTACCTTGTTCTGATAGAAGCGGATGACGAGGATGACACAGACGAGCAGCAGAATGACTCCCAGAGCAACAAGGACGAGCGGGAAATGAGAGACCAGAGTCACAATCAGCAGCAGCTTCTGAATTCTCGCGGCCGAAGCATCATCAATCAGCACCGACTGCAAAAACACAGCAGATAAACATCTAATGTTTTTACAGGAGACGAAACCATTGGTCACTAAATCATCCACCGCTGACTCTCACCTCATTCAGGAACACAATGGGGAAGATGGTGCCATTGAGATTCCTGGTCAAACTGAGGAAACAAAGGACAAAAAGACAAAGACCTTCAGCTAGAAAAAGCAATAACAACACACACTCATGGCTGTTTATCAAAACAGCCCGATTAAATATATCAGGCAGGAAATCATCACTCACGGAAAGCCGCTCACTCGCTCGAGATGAATGTTGATCTGGGCTCGTTTCATGGCACGAACAGGCACTCCCATAGTCTGAGGAGAAACCAGAAGATCTGAGCCAGACTGCAGCAATCAAACAATTATATCACAAAAACATTTCAGACAGGAAAAAATAACATAAGAGATCGAGACACTGATCATGAAAATCAACATTTCAAAGCGTCTTATCACAACACTGCAGATCTTACAGGGTTCAGATCCAGAAACGTCTGGTGAAGCTCGTGCACCGGAGAAATGCCGTCGATGGCTTTGGCGTACTTCTCAGCACCCAGATGAAAGTGAGGGAACGACACGACGACAGGAGCACCTGAGACGACAATTACACCACAAAATCACTGCATTTATGATGCTTTTATCCAAAGAGGCTTGCATTGCAATCAAGGCATTCATTTGATCACATCAGAATAAAATAAATTATTACATACACTTATTACATACACAGTAAAACATTATTATTGTTATTATTGTAATAAATAACTAATAATTAATGTATAAATTAGTGTATAAATTAATGATTAAATTAATAATTAAATAAAAATAGATATTAAATGATTAAATTAGCTTGCATCACAAGAAAAATTACATTTTAATATAATTCTGTTTAGAAAACAGCTATTTTGGATAGCTCGATAATTCGATCACACTATTACTTTTTACTGTATTTTTTACTGTATATTGGTGACCAGAAGACAGAAGAGACTTCATTTAAAAAAAATTAATTATTCAAACAAAAAAAATGTATTTAAGATATATATAAATCCAGTGTTTACATATTGTAACTAATGTTCATGAACATTCATTGTTCCTATTAAATGAAATAAATAAAAAATAAATATATTTTTAAATGTGTTTTTAGAGTGAAATCTAGTGTTTAGTTTCATGCATTGCATAATTACAAGCTCAAACATTTTAACATGAGTGGACATGTTCAGAACAACATATTACATGCATTATTTGTGCAGTGCGCGATATGATTAATCACCTAGATGATCTTCTGCATGATCTCCTCAAAATGCAAAATACGCTTTTCATTGCCAGGATGATAATTGACTCACTCAGTGAATTAAACAAAGCAATGCACGAAACATTCAGCATCATACAGCACAAGCTACTCTTTCAGATACTTCTTTCATTCACAAGTCAGTGACCTCGTCAGATAAAGGGATGTCCTCTAAACTCACAGAACATCAGTCATTACGAATGTTTTGTCGTGTAACAGCAGAAATGACGTCTCCTCCTCGCTTTGTCTTAACAATGCCTTCTCTGATACGAGCCCCCTGAGAGTCGTAGAGATTCATCCTGTCGTGACGTTAAAGATGAACATCATCTCATGAGAAGACCAAGAGAACTCTGACCTTGAGCATGAAAACAATCAGGAGTGACCGAGAGTAACCCAGATGATTTAACGCCTCTGTTCTCAACACAGCAGGGGAAATGAGACTCCTGCGTTACTGGGACAGAGGTGAGAGTTTTCCAGCCCTCATGTTTGGCAACACACTCTGTGTGTGTGTTATTTCATACACCTGTAATATGCAAGCGCTCGGATGCTTTGACAATATTGTAATCATATGCTGAAGCTCACATGAGCACAGCATGACAGAAAACTACACAAACAGATCTGAGAGGAAGGTCAGCAGTTATTATGAGTGCACGTTTCACCTTATGGATCAAACTAATACTCAAAATCAATTTAGATCTGAAAAAATAAGATTCAAAAATATATCTTCACACCAGACATGAAGAAACCGCCTAGAAAACAGACTAAAATACTCATTCACAACTGCTTAAAAAGTAGCAGCTGCCTAGCAACAGCCTAAAACATTCAGAACCACTTAACAACTGTATAGCAACAGATAATTATGCACATGCAAACAGCACTTCAGTAAACTTTTAGTTCTGATGAGCTTTATGTGATTTATAATACAGATTCTGGTAAGTCCTTATTTATCTGATAAATGTGTGAGTGTGCTTTAGTGGCTACTGGGACACCATCAGATCTCTGTGGTCATAAATGAGGCATGTGTTCAACATGAAAACACACAGCAGGACGAGATGAGGAATGTGCTCGAGTCAGGTGACTAAGTTGTGTGTGTGGTGGTGGGGGGGGGGGGGGGGGGGCATGTGCAGAACAGAAACTCAGATTGCTGCTCCAGCTCACAGGACAATGAGCAATAAAGTAGAACATGAAATGCCTAAAACAAACTCAAATACCTTAGCAACTCCATAGCAACAGCCTAAACATTTTAGAACACCCTAACAACTCCATAGCAACAGCCTAAAACACACAGAACACCCAAGCAACTGCATAACAACGACCTAAAACACTCAGAACGCCCTAGCAACTGCATAGCAACAAGCCAAAACACTCAGAAAACACTAGCAACTGCACAGCAACAGCCTAAAACACTCAGAACGCCCTAACAACTGCATAGCAACAGACTAAAAGACTCACAACACCCTAGCAACTGCACAGCAACAGCCTAAAATACCCACAACACCCTAGCAACTGCATAGCAACATCCCAAAACACTCACAACACCCTAGCAACTGCACTAAAACTGCCTAAAATATTCAAAACAGCCTAGTAACTCCATAGCAACTGCATAAGAAAGCCAATGAGCAATAATTAAAGCATAAAATTAAATGAACTATTAAAGGAAATTAGAATCAAATGAAATCTTAAATTAAACCGGATTAATCCTCAATTGCAATCCTATAATATAAATGTAAGCTGTGTTCATGCATGTGTAAATATACATATACACATTAGCGCACCTTTCCGACACACAGACACATCCAGCACGCCGTCGTCTAGGCAGTTCTTTGGCGTCAGGCAGAATCCCTCATTCTCCGGGTTGTTTTTTCCGCTTGCCAGCACGGCTCGGGGCGGCGTGAAGCGGTACGCTGGGATGCCCTTCACCTCCACCTCCTTCTCGAAGCGCATGTGGATGGACCTGCAGAAAAGCCATCAGACAACATGATCACATAACAACACAGCAGATTCAGATTAACCTGACAGATGTGACCCTGAACACGGCCTTTGACCCCTGAGCCTGTCTTCACTATTAGATGTTCACTATTGAGAAAGCATTCGGAAACCTGCTTTTAAGTCACAGGAAAAGAGCTCCGTAACAAACAGCGCTTTTGTGATCAAGCCGGTTTGCTTTGAGCTGATTCTGATCAGGGGAAATGGGTTTTCCAGACCGACCCCAGCCTGATTAATCTGTGTACAAAGGTTACACACGCCGCTCCAGCGGTGGCCTTTCCCTTAAAAATCTGGGTGAGGAGTCAGTGGAAAAGGACAAGGACAGCTGTCCCCGCCAGCACAATAAGCCAAGGGCCCGCCACTCACGGTCAACTAGGTTAAAAGTGGCTTGAAAACATTCCAGGTCCGAGTATGTTCTCAAGAAACCATGTGTGACGGCAGAACATGTGGGATTCTTTCCGCTCCAAACAAAGACGGGCGGTTTAGGGCAGAGTTCCCACTGAAAATAGAGATCAGGGTGAGACGGACAGGTCAACTGGACTCCAGGTGAAAGGTCAAAGGAAGACCAGAATATATATTATATGTTGTATTAAAATAACGTTGTGCGTCACTGGCCATACATCATCAGCTGACGCGTGCAGAGAGGAAACTGAAGCGAAATACTCAAAATACATTCCAAATGTTAAATCATGAAATAAATAAATGACAATCCATTGTATAAAATTATATTAATAAGCATATACATATTTTTTTAGAAAAGATTCCAAAAACCAAACATATAGAAAATAAAACTGAATAAATAAATAAGCAATACAAGTAGCTGATAATCGATTATATACCATTAAATATAACATACATTTTATAAAGTTATTTAAAGAGTTTCTAAAATGCAAAAAAAAAAAAAAAAGAAGGTCAAAGTAACATTAAAAAAAAAAGATTTTAATGTTAAAAAAGATTTTAAAACCCTCTAAAATACAGAGGGGAAATTAAAAACTGAACTGCATTGCTTTAAATAAATAATACATAAATACATACATAAATAAATATAATAGACTTGAAATTTGAAATAATATTATAAATAATAAATAAATGTTTATATATTTATATAAAAAACACATTACATATTTACAAATGAATATTATAAAGTAAAAAGTACCTGTAAAAAATAAAAAAAGAACAGAGAGGAAATTAAATTGTTAACAACAGTACACTAAATAAATAAAAATAAAACTGAAATATTAAATAAATAAATAAATAATGCATTATACAAAATTACATAATTAAGTCTATAAATGTTATGCAATTATTCATTTAAAAAATAAAGAAACAGGTAATAAAAAAATTTAACATACCGGGGATTAAAAACTTAACCGCATTACTTCAAATAAATTAAAAATAAATTTTAAATTTGATTTAAATAATAAATTATTGATAATACTTTGAATATTTGTGAAATGTATAAGGTAAATGAAAAGTAATAAAAAAGATCAGCTCCTTAATCCCATGTGTAAAGTGTCCAGCCGTGAGCTCCATAGCAATTTATTCTCTTGCTTAAAACTGCATGCATATTGTAAAATGTCCCATCCCACAGTATATTCCTGTAATGATATTACAGATAATTGGAGTAAAGTTCTGTTCCCACACTGAGCGGCGAACGCTGATGTCATGCAGGAATTCGGGAGGTTTGGACCTTTTGTTCTATTTTATGCTGATTTCACATCTACGGACTCACAAGTTCTGCATCTCCACTCACGGTGGTTTTTACAGAGAACCTCAGCTCCAGCAACAGCTCCAGTCATGGATCACGGAACGAACCAAAGCATAAACATACATAATAACATATAACATAATAGGCTATAAACAGTACTAATGGTATTAGTTAGATCATATGTCAGTCTATGTATTTTTATGCCATGGTTCTCCCACGATTGTAATTTGCTTGAGTTTCTGACTAAATTCATTTATTTTTTTAAATAATGTTATAAATGAGTCTATAAATGTCTAAAATGTTATAAATGAATCTATTTAAGAATATGTATTAAATTAAATAATTAATTAGGCTAGCCTATGTAAAAAAAAAAAAAAAAAAAATCAATCAAAAAATTAAATGAAGAAGGCATCAAATACATTTAATAGTCACTTTTTGCCACCTACTGGCATAATGTAACAATTCTTATAATTTTTTTCTTTTTTAGCGTATACTTAGTTCCAAAGGTTAATTATAAAACGGATAGTTCCGGTCCTTGATTCTGATTGGTTGAGCCGCGTTCGAAGCCGTTGTAAATTACACTACAAACCTACACCTTCGTTTACTGTGTGTGTGTTGCTCGGCAACCACTTTGTTCCAACCATAGATTCCAACCACAACTGTTTCTGAGGAACTTCATTGTTTGGTGGAAAAATACTGTTTTTATTAATATTATTACACTTTATTTGCTCTGTTTTATTTTGTGAAACCTTACTAATTATATGGAATAACCGTTTTATAAAAGCAGTAATCCCCGTGAAGCCGTGGTTTACAGTGAATTTATAACAGCTAAGGGGGTTTTTAGACAACGCCCCTTAGTTGTTATAAATTCACTGTAAACCATGGCTTCTTGGGGCTTATTGCTTTATCAGGCTACTCGTTTTGATCAAGGCTGCCACAACATTAGAGTCTATATCCGGATTAAAAAATTTCATCCCAATACTTTCGTAATTATTTAATGTTTGCAACACAGAAATGTAGCCTACTGTGTAAGCAGACTGTTTGTGAAGCTGTTTCAAACATAAACCTTTACATGATGAGCTGCTCTCTCTGGATCAGCGGCTGTGATGTGATTTCAAAGGTTTAATTGAGATCATCGTGGAATCATCGTTATTTAGGAATAAGATCGCGTGTGTTTGAATCTGTTTTAGTGAATAAACGTGATTTTAACTAGACATTGCCATTATTCTATTAATGTCAATAATGATTATAATACTTCATATGTCTCTTGTAGAAATATTCTATAAAGAAGCAGCTGGTGTATCCAGGAATGAAAAACAAACATAAACTATGTTAAAATAATGCACAAGTAGGACTGTTTGAACAAGCTCAAAGAACTGATTGTGTCTAAATAAGATTTATTAAGGGAAACTAGAATTTCTGAAATGATCCACAGCAGGGTTATTATTAACTAAAACCAAAACTATTAAAAATATTTTTGCTAAATGCTGAAATAAAACAAAATGTAATTATTAAATGGACAAAACAAATGAATAATAAACGAAAAATGTATGTTAAAGCACTAAAATTACAAATTGAAAATTAAAAAATGAACTGAAATTAAAACTGAAATAAAAAATGAATTTAACCTAAATAGGAATATTTAAAAATAACAAACACTAACAAAAATAATGAAAGCACATTAAAAAAAGATACTAAAAATTAAAGTAAAATTAATAATATTTTTTTAAATTATATATATAACATGAATAATATGTGGATTAAAATCCATATAAAACCCATTATAGTGTACTCAAGTAATATATTCTATTCTATATTACAA